>LAVV01007269.1:4419-17231 GCA_001263375.1 Puccinia sorghi
GGTTAGAAAAAATATCAAAAATTTTGTTAAACAAGTTTTGAAGAGAGGGGACATTGGCAGGTGGGGGAAGTGATTTTATATTGAGGAGGCGTTCAAGTAAGTCCACTTGGCGGAACCTGATGGAGCCTTGAAAGTTGAGTTGGATGGCCTCAAAGGCCTCAGTAGCGGTGTCTTTACAATCAACAATAGAGTATAGTTTGTCATCAACAGTGACAGATATAAGGAACAGTAGGGAGGAAGAGGCCTGTTTGGACAATTTGGGGTAGTTTTCCAGGTGGTCAAAAAAGTTTTTGAGATCAAGAGTGAGGCAAATTATGTGTTTGAGATCACGTTTCCACTTGTTGAAATTGGAACCGTCTGCCAGTAATTGTTCAACGGAATCCTTATATTTGGTCGGTTCAGGCAGAAATTTTGTCTTTGGAGTAATGTTGGACAAAGTCTCAGCTTTGTTAGATGGTGCAGATGGGTTGTTGTTTGAAGTCATAGGGGCAGTATCGAGGATGGAAAGGCAGGCAAAAAGATCGGTGATATCTTGGGACAATATGAACGACAAACGGGACAAGAATGGGGAAGGAATTGATAAAAAGGAGATAGATGAATTGGTTGATTGGCAGATATTGATGGTTCTGATTGAGATTTCTCTGGGATGGATGTACTTGGAGATGGTAGAAGAGGGAGTGGAGTAACAGAAAGTTCCGGTGAAGGCGGAAGAGGAGGGAGGGAAGAAAGATATTTGTATTGTTTGGTCTGTTTTGGTTGCTTTGGTTTGGATGGGTAATGGATTAGCTAATTTGGGTTTGGTGCTTCTTGTTTCAACCATGAAAATGGTTCTATGAATATTTTAAGTCATGAGCGTAGGTTGAAGTGATATAGAGTGTTGACTCTTAATCTATTGAGACTGTGTGGATTCGGAAGAGGAAAATCTAATGTGTATTACAATGACCGAATCCACCTCTTATGCCTGGGATACTCCAGGTTTGGAGTTTGCACACCCCATGACAAGATGCTCTTGAGCTGCCAGAGATTTAACCTTAACTTTTGCGGATGGCCTTCCTGACAAGACGTGAGACAGATGTAGTGGATAGGGGTTTTCAAGACATTTTTACTTCCCGGGGGTCCCCTTTCCTCTCCCGCTGCCCTCCCCGAAGCGCTCTTTACCACTCTGCTCAGTTCTTCGGATCAACAAGAAAGCGATGGAGAAATACACCGACACAGACATCGCGAAACTACTGCTACTGGAGTCACAAACATACCAGCAGAGCGGAAGCCGAGGGTCGAATGGAATATGGTATGTGTCGAGAATCTCCCACCCGACCTTATTGTGCTGACCATGCACTCTTGGCGGAAACAGGGAGGGGAAGGCATTGAAAACCAACAAGAGATTTCTCAAGTCGGTCATCCGGAATGTCAACGATCATAACAGACAACTAGAGCGCAAGCCCGAACGCTCATCATCGACTCCAGCACCTATGCCACCCGAAGAAGAGGAGGCGCGTCACAGACACCATCATCGCAAGACCGGTAGCCGCAGCTCTTCGAAGCTACAAGCCCCGGACAGTCATCACAGTACTCATTTTCCAAGAGGAACAGAACAAAGAACCAGCCGCGAAGATCAAGACTACAACAACAGTACCACATCTAGACGCATCGAGCGCAGTCGTAGTCGTCATCATCATAGCTCATCAAGTCAAGAAAAACGAAAAAGATCCAGGGACATGGCGGTATTGGATTCGAAGAAGATGGAATGTGACTCTGGCGGCCAGAACAAAAAGAGCTTGCGGCAAGAAAAAGAAGCAGATAGGTCAAGCCCCCGAATGGACTTGGATTCATATAGCCGAAGGAAAAGTAAGACTTCAAAGTGAGTTATTGTTTTCGATATGGCCATTCCAGTCAGACAGAGAACAAACTTCACCTTATGTTCAACCCAGGTCAGACGCTCCCCAGATAAAAACTTCAAGTGAAGGAAGGACTTATCACGATGGGACAGAAGCAGCGATACCGAGCACCTCCAAGATGGACAAATACTTCTCTGCGAGCTACGATCCACGATTAGATGTGAACCTGGAGGACGTAACGAACCCGGAGACGGGGCTAATCGAGGGGGGAAACTATGATGACTGGGAGCTCATCCTACAACAAATGAGAGCCAAGCGGGAAGCAAAAGCGCGGGAGAAGGAGAAGAAACTGGAGGAGAAACTGGCGGCCGCCCAGCGCAAGTTGCGCAGGCATGAGGAGAGAGAAGAGAGGCGCGAGCTGAGGAGGAAGAGTAGGAAGCATAGGAAGATGGAGGAAGACAGGGCGGGGCCGGGTTCCCCCGTTGCTCGAGACGCGCTCCTTCAGGATCAGGATCAGGATGGGGATGGTCACAGACATAAGCGACGCGATAGGAAGGAAGAGCGAGCGGCTCGGGAGGCCACAGAGCCCAGCAGGAAGACCAAAAAACATGGACGCAAGCCATCCTCCTCATCTTCCTCCTCTGACGAATTATCTTCTTCATCTAGCTCCTCCAGATCCTCCCCTCATCGCCACACCCGACCCAAGACTCTGGGACTGATGGACGTGAAAGGGTATTCCAAACGTGGCCAGCCTCGGGAATGGGATCTTGGAAAACCCTCCCCTACCTGATTTCTCCCCTCTGGCTCTTTCTTATTGTGTAAATATTCATTGTATTATGTTTCTCTAGCAGCTTTGGTCATCCTGGGTGGCCTCTCCCAAACCACCGGCCCTGGGGAATTTCCTCATCCTAACCTCTCCGCTCCAAAAAAAAAAAAAAACTCTTGCAGAGAGTCAGTCATCATCATTCTTCTCTGCGCGAAGATGGCTCTGATGACTCAGCAGAAACACATTTGCGGGGGGTTTCAAGTCGGGGGCTCTCGGGGCGAGTTGCTTAGTCAGCAGCAACCCACCACTCGTGACTCTTCGTCATTTGCAATTTCTAATTTGTTTTTTCTCGGATGAACCAACTCAAACTTATCAGAAACCAAGTAATCAGAAGCAGCATCCACCAGAAGCAGCAGCAACGACGAGGACTGAGCAGGATGTCATTCCCAACACCGCCGACAGGCTACGAAGCGCACCAAGAGGCATCGACGCAGATCCTGATGAAACAATCCACCCACGACGCGACTCACGCACACCCGCCAGCAGCAGCAGAGGCCTTCATCAACCCCGTTCAGGAATACAACAGGGACTTGTCTGTCTCCGTCATCCGCACCTGGGCCTCTATCCGAAATAACGAACTGCTCGCTCATTCCCATTCACGCAAAGAACGCAAACAGAGTCTCAAGAACAAGAGGCCGCCTCCTTCTCCTGCCACCTCTTCTCCCCAACAGCTTGAACAAAACTCAAAAAAACTCAAACAGGAAACAGAGACAGTCGAACTGGACGAATCTAATTCCATTAAGCTACCAGATGTCCCGCAAGGCGGCGAGAATCTTGCTCCTTCCACACACCCCACTACCAATTCCAACTTACCTCAACACAAATTCTCCGCGTTGGAAGCATTGTCGGCGACTGGACTGCGTGCGATCAGATATGCCAAAGAAATTCCCTCCCTGAAGTGTGTTTCTATTATCCCTTCTACTGAATAGTCACCAGTAGAGATATTAATATCCAATGTTGATCTTTTACAAGTTACCTCCCTTCCCTTTTCTATCTGGCTTGCGTTGAGGATCACTTAGATCGATTGTGGCAAACGATTTATCGCCCTCGGCGGTCAAGATGATCAAGATGAACCTGTCCCACAACGGCCTGGATCCGGCGGACAATAATCAGGAAGGGAAGGTGCAGGTGAACCAGGGCGACGCATGGTCAGTCTCATCCCTCCCTTTCCCGTATTCACATATACATACATATGCTCATTTCAAAAAACCCATGATGGGTCGGACAGCGATCTCATGTATGCTCATCGAGCCCCTAACCGCCAGTTCGACGTCGTTGACCTCGACCCCTATGGCACCGCCGCCCCCTTCATCGATGCTGCCGTCCAATGCGTTCGGAACGGTGGTGAGCTTCCCCCTTCCAACAGCAAATAAATCTTCGGTTGACGTAATTGATTTTTTTATCAGGTCTTTTATGTGTCACTTGTACCGACTTGGCTGTTTTAGCTGGAAGCGCTTATCCCGAAAAATGGTCAGTAACAGTTTGATCCCAGCAAAAAGAAAATGCATGTCTTAACATTATCGATCGATGGCGTATGAAGTTTCTCCAACTATGGAGGAAGTTCGATGCGCGCGGAGTATTCGCACGAGTATGCGTTACGACAAGTGATATATGCGTTGGCGAGTTCGGGGGCGCGGTACGGCAAACAAATCGTGCCAATGTTATCGCTGTCGATCGATTTCTATGTTCGGATCTTTGTGCGGGTGTATGATTCACCAGCGGAGGTGAAGAAATGTATCACGTGAGTATGAGCGCTGGTGGGTAGGAGTACAGGGGGTTCGGAGCGGCAGATTGAATTGTCAATTGATTGATGTGAGGCAGGAACACGGCGCTGGTGTATGTGTGTGGGGGCTGCGGGGCGTTCCACATGCAGGAGCTAGGTCGGGCGACGAGCAAGCCCAGCAAGTCGGGACATGGAGGGCCGGTGGTCTCGTACCACAACGCGGTGGGGCCGCCGATGCCGGGGACAGAATGCGAGGAGTGCGGTAGCAAGTTCCGGGTCGCGGGGCCGCTCTGGAGTGGGCCCTTACACGAACACAGCTTTTGTGAGCGGCTGTTGGAAAACCTCCAGGCTGCTCCTGCTACTGATGATCAACATTGGCCCCTCAAGACGGTGGAGCGGATCCGCGGGATGGTGGGGCTAGCTAAGAGTGTGAGTCGGGTCCGGATTATGCATCACCCTCAGCAATTTACTTATTTTTTTGTTTATTTGTTTTGTGTATTTGTAGGAGCTACCGGAAGCGCCATTCTTTTTTACCCCGACGAAGCTTTCTGGCTTGTTCAGATGTTCGTCGCCCTCCCTGCTCACGGTGGGCTCGGCGATTCTCAACGGCGGGTTTTCGCTCTCCAGGTCGCACTGCCAACCCGGCTCGATCAAGACCAACGCGCCGAGGGCCTTCCTGCACGACCTCATGAAGGCCTGGATCGATTCTCAGGCTTCCGTATCTACTACTACTACTACTACTACTACTACTACTACTACTACGATTAAGGATGCTCCTGCTGATAAGCCTGATTCTCGGGCTGGTGATGATGGTGTTGGGAATGATAAGATGCAGGTTGAGGATGGTGAAGGAAAGAAGATATCGCCAGCCTGTGTTGCCCATCAAGCCAAGAACTCGAGTAACGCACAGCTCGTTCGGCTACTCTCCATTCCTTCGCGGTCAGTCATCTCCAAACCTTGCTTTTCAAGTTCCTGTCCTCCATCTTGACTCATTGTGAATCTTATTTTTTGTTTTGTCTTGGAATTACAGTTATCAAGTGGATCTTGGATACAATAAGCTAGTGGAAACCTGTTTGAACTCGTCGGTGAAAATTGTGCGCTACCAGGCTAATCCTGCGCCGCATTGGGGTCCTAAGGCTAGGGCTGCCAAGAAGTAAATCAATTAATTACATTTTTTTCCTGTCCTGTTCACATCCATCTCTTCATTGTCCCCGTATGGTTTCCCCGCTCAGACCCCCCCGTTCCCACGGGGGAGTGGCCACTCAGAAAGAGTCAAGTCCAGATGAGTTCCACGTGGCAAATGGTGCTGCAACAGTCACTTGGAAATCTGCTGCTGTAACTAACCACCTACATCCTTTTCTCACACAAGACTTGAAGGTCTGTCTGTTAAAATTAATGATTTGATTGCTAAAAAAAAAGAACCAGACTAGAAACAAAATAATAATAACAACAGATTGGGAAAAGATCAGATGAAAGAATCAAGAGAAAAAATGTTTGTGCCGAGAAAAAGAAATAAAGAAGTAAGAGACAGACTGAGAGGCTGGAAGATCATATTGAATGAGTTGAGTATTGATTGTGGTGGTGATGTTGAGAAGCTGGAGGGGAGCTGATGATGATGATGAACAGATGACCAAGATTAATACTTGTAAGGACTTGTTGGACAGGTAAGATTGAATGTTGCATTTTATTGAAGCTTGAAGGTTGATTGAAGCTGAGTGAGTTGTGATTGAAGATTGAGTGAGATCCATGATTGGACCAAGAAAATAGTGATTGATCAAACTATGTTTTGTCGTCTTCATGATTGATGAACAAGGTCTTCTACCCAAACATGTTTGGGATCTAGTTCAACAATCTTGATCATTTACAGTATTCAATTTCTCATGTGAGACATGCATTTCCCAACATGCTAGAGAGTAATTTCACAAAGATGAAGGATTGATTTCACCAAATATTCATCACAATAACACTGATAACTCAACACCCTCCTTGTCAGCTCTGTGTATGAAACTTTGGTACTGTCAACTAACAACCCAAGTACTATCACTGTGCTGAAGGAATCTTGAAGGCAGAAATTACTCTCTGCCACCTGACTTGAACATAGCCTACCTCAGCCACTTTGCTAAATTCCTACTTGATCATGTCCCTCAAGCTACTAAAATCAAATTTAACAGTGAATATCCCATGTCCTTTACTGGTTGGGATCCTTTTGTAAGTTGTCATCCTATAAGTAGGTTCAAGCTGTTAACCCAGAGTGTGAAGTCAATCCAAAACCAGTGTTCTTGATAGCAATGTGTTGATGTATCAAGAAAAGTAATCTTCATACAGCAATGTGTTGACATAACCAAAAGATGAAGAAGAATCTTTTCTCTTCTTGAATTTCTAGGCAGGAATAGAGTTCAAGGAGTACAACTTAGATATGCTATCTGCAATAGGTAACTAGATATAAGCATATATAAATAAAAGATGCAGATGGTGTAGCGAGTCCGGGCAACTACTGATTTGGGCTTGCAAGCTGAGATCAACGGACAAGTTTTGTCATACCCATTCCACGGCCGCAAGCCCAAGAAAATGATTTGGGTTGTAGCCAAAGAAAGCATGGAGAGTTGACTCTGCCAGCACCTTTTTACCACATTTTTTCCCAAGTCCCCAGTGGCCCATGCGGAAGCCTTTCCCAAAAAGTAGCGGTGGCCATCTTGGGCCTGTCATGCACTTTCGTTCATCGGTTTTGTCCCGTATCTGCTGCACCCGGCCTGTATCTGTTGTGCATGGATCTCACACTCGGTGTTAGCATAGAGCAGGATATGCTTGTATTGGAGCTTTGAAATACTCCTCACTGGGATACCGGTAAATTTTTCCCTTCTTCACTGCTTTTCTCTCATCGACAACCCGGGTAAATCTTTTTTTTTTTTTCATTTCTCTTCCTTTTCTCTCATTTCACATATTTCTTCTAGTTAAATATATTTTCTCTTTTCCTCTTCTTCTATGTTTTTGTTATCGCTGAATTCTCACACCGACATCCCAGAGCTTACGAGTATCAACAGGTCTTGGCTCATGAATTTGAAGGCAGTAGAGCCGTATGAGGGGGTGTGTAGAGGCTGGGGCCTATATAACGTAATGTGTTAAGTCTGCGTTGTGTGAGTTGGGGATACATTTCTCACTTTTCTAAGGGAAGGGATGGCAGAAATTATCTGCTGGCTGAGAAAGAGTCAGAATATGGCAAGACTGCGAGGATTTTAATGCCGCTGACAACAGGCATGAAGAAATCCTCCCGGGAAAGGGTCATGATTTCTGGCCTATGTATCATTGCAGCAAAATTTTCAATCCTGGCTCAGACCAGATCATGGGCCCTTTTGGGTCCCTGGCGTTAGGCGAGGGACTGGTTGTGTTAAGTCCCCCAGCTCTGGAATCATTCCACAGGCGTCTGACGTCTCCTCAGCCGCGTTTATTAGAGCATCATCACCATCAAAGCGTGCATCTGAGGCCGAGCTGATTCCTAGCCATATCTGCTCGCCCCCAATGATCAAAATTTATACTCTCGAGAAAGTACTCTATATCATCCATCGAGCTCTTCCTTACCCTCCTGCGGCCCGTCCCTCTACAGTTTTTCTGAATAGACCAAAAAAAGGAAAAGAAAAAAAAGACGAGAGAAGATGGAAGGAGCCATTGCATCGGATCAGCGGATCAAGATGTTGAAGGAAGGGCAATAACAATGAATAAAAAGCATCACGCTAGCAGTACAGAACAACAGAAGATAACAAGAGAAAGCATGCACAGAACGGTAGTGAGTAAGACGCTGGCCGTCGCGGCTAACATTGTCGATACACCTTCACACAGCAGGTACCATCATACAAAAAACCAGCATCAACCAGATGACCATTTTTCTTTCTTTTTTTTGTGCGACCAACCATGGGTACAGATAGACGCGACCTTGCCCAGGCCGCCCAGCCCATCACGCGAGCCACATGGCCATCTACAGACAGAAAAGAGCGCAGCATGAGATTCAGCCACACGAACATACAAGTTGGGTAAACAAAAACAAAAAAAAAATAAGAAGAAAAAAAAGTAAGAGGATGTACTTCGATGGCAGAGACCACGAGCGAGACGAGCGGGTCATAGCTGCACGACCACCACCAGGGCCAGAAAGAGAGAGAGAGAGCACACGCGTGACGAGCAATAAGCCGCCACGAAACCTGGAGGGCCGACAAGATGGAAGAAAGTACCCACGTGACCAGTTCCATCGTGTTGAAAAGCACCAAGAGCGTCAGCTGGATCTGTGCTCTCGACGAGGACAAGCTGACTTGCTCTTCTGGTTGCTGGTCGTGTCGTTGAGAGGGAGGAATTTGGAGGAAAAGCGACGAGCGGCAGAGAGAATGGACGAAGAATATCGACTTCCCACATCACCAAACCAAACCAGAAAAAAAAAAAAGGAAAAACGAGAAGCCTGAGTATACACATATTCAAGAGAGAAGGAAGGGGGGGAAGAACGAACTTTGAGGGAGACGAAGAGGGCAAAGAGGAGCGGCAAGTGGAGGGTAGGAGCCAGAGGGTAGCGGAGGGAGAGACGGGAAGGAATCCATCTCTTGAGGACGGCCCGAGAGAGGACGAGATGATAACGTGAGGAGGAGGAGGGCGGAGAGAAGCGGGCAGAGGCGGAGGAAGAGGAGTGGGGGGATTGATGGTAGAAAGAGGACGCAGGAAGGATCGAGAGTTGCTTGTTGTTGTGGTTGGCCGAGAACTGATGATGGGCTGTGAAAGTTTCATCAGAACATTCCGGCAAGACGATACGCCGCCGTTTGACGAGCGTCGTCGAGCCCGTGTGCGCAGGGCCGAAAGGGACCGCCGAGACGCCATCAGAGCCGACGAAGTTTGAAGCAGTCGGGGCGGTCTTCGGTTGCGTCGTCGACTCGTGTGGAATCGCCTCCTCAAGTATCGCCTCAAGACTGCTCAATACCCGCTCACAGCTCGGCCGTAACCGTGCGTCCAGACACAACAGATCGGACAACAATTTGAGCAGCGATCGGGGTAGATCTAAGCGACTCGATTGATGTGCTGACCCTCCCGCGGATCTCATCTTCTCCTTCATTCTTTCTTGTTCTGAAGGATATTCTTTCATCATAAATCTGGATCAATGTTTCCCACAGGTCAACAGTGCTACGTTTGAAATATTAAGAACTATAGTAATACCCGGGATATTTCGTGATTTCGTCTTTCAACAAATCGATGTCCTCCGAATGAGTGTAAGGCAGTCTAATCAAGTGGCAAAGAGTTAGATCAGCTCAACACGAAGAAAAATAAGATAAAATAAAACGAAGATGTTCAACAAACCTGAAGAAACAGAGACAGTGCAATACCAGCCCGAGTTGCCAAAGATCGCCCTTCTGAGTGACCTCATGTAACTTACCAGTTTTCGGGTCTGTCTGTAAGGATTCAGGGGGGACCCAATCGAGGGTGCCCGTCCTACCCGCTAGGAAAAGAAAACTCCAGCTCGTAAATATTCCATCGCTCCCAGTTTTTTTGGATGGACTCACTTCTTTCTCGACTCCAATTCTCCGACTGGGAGATTGAGCTGCCGAAATCTGATATCATGGCTGTGGGACTTATTTCCATCCATAATTAAGAAAAGGAAGTTTCAGTTAATAAAGTTTTGGATGGACGCGAGAAGTAGAAAAACCAACATCATGGCGTCATCGGAAGTCCAATGAAGCAAGACGTTTTCAGTTTTCAGATCATGATGGAGGATGCCCTGCAATAAGAAAATGAAAGCCGGGACAAGATCAACAACAATAAAAATAAATGGATTGAGGATAAACTGACTTGAGAATGGAGGAAACCGAGGCCTTTACAGGTATCCTGAAAGATATGAAAGATTTCGTCGAAGCGGAAGAGATGTACGGCACGATCGGTGGGGTCAGAAGAAGAAGGGCGGGTCCAGGGGGACGAGAGGGCGGCAAAGAAGCCGGCGCGAGATTTGGGGCTAGGTTTCAGAAGTTGATGCTCCCTGGCGGTGGAGGTAGACTTGGAACCCTTGCGTAACGAGATGTAGTCGTCCAGTGTCCCCCCATTTGCAAAGTTCATCAGGATGTACAGCACCGGTACTTTCGGACCAAATCGCGATAGCTGCGTCTTCTCGATCCATGCATGGTGGTATTGCGTGATATTCGGATGACGTAAACTTTCCAAAAATTTCACCTCATTCAAAACTTGCATTCTTTGCGCCGTTGTGGAAATTATACAAAGCAAGAGACAAGGAATTAGGATTTTTTGTAATTTTTTCTGTTTTTTTTTTTATAAAAAAAAAAAAAGTTTAAGTGACTGACAGTTGATGACTAGACTGACCGACGGCAATCTAGAATGCGAAAAACAAGACGAACAAGACAGTGAGTAATGAAAAAAGAGAAAAAGAAAAAGAAGAAGAGGGACGAACCTTCTTGATAGCGTAATCGCCGAGGGGATTACCATCGAGGGTATGAGTGCAGAGGAAGACGGAGCCTTTCTGCCCTCGACCAAGACGCCTGACTTCGATGAAGAAGCGATGGTAATAACCGTCTACTCGTTTGTCATGACCGAGTGGTTCATCCTCATGGTTGTGTGATTCTTGCTCCTCCACCTCCTCGAGGAAAGAATGGTCGACCGAGGGCGGGACTTGGATGGGCGAGATGCTCGGGGGACTGTTAGTCAAGGAGAGTAGATTGAAGTAGGAGTCTTGAGTCACCGTGTGGTTTCCCGAGGGCGAGTGGTACTGGTTCTGGTCCTGTTGGGTGCTGGTACTGTCTGGTAAGATGTTGAGAGGCTGGAGACAGAGAGGACAGTGCTGCTGCTTGGTGGGTAGTCTGAGTGCGTTGTTGGTTGTACTGTGGACTGTCAGTCTGTTTTCGTTTGAGTGGTACAGTACTAGTTTTCCAGTTGACTGTCGCAGTACCACTTGCCACGAGGAACTCATTCTTTCTTGCTGGCCCACTTCAAACTGTTCGTTCTTACCACCGCAACTTCTCCCAGGCGGTACCCCCGTTGAGCAGCAGTTAGCCACCTGGTTCCACTCACAACATCGTCAGCACAGCCCCCTCTATCACTCTGTCACCATCCGGAGTTTCAGAATCACTTTTACCGCCCTCTTGCTTGTGTTCTGTCAATAGTCAGCAGCTCGTCCGCAAACCCTACCTGTATTTAGATCAAGGCGTCAAGATAACACTCATAGAGATCTATCAGGAGACGTCCATCCCCTGTGGAGCTCCACTGAAAGGTAGGCTTCACCCCGGTTAAATTGCCAGGTTAAAGTGATTTAACCGCTTTTGCGAACCCATCGGAACCAGATTCAGGTCAGGTTAGTTGTCCAAGAGTTTCATCTCTATCATACGGCCAAGAACGGATGAAATGGGGAAGGCGCGAGCAGCTGTGGGAAAGATTATCCAACAAGAAAGGTATGATGGTCTGATTTCATCAGATGTGCACCTTAGATAAATTATAGTGATGAAAAAGTAGGCACAATTAGTCACTGTTTGATTAGCTCCAGATCCAGAGTGATCTGTTGTGCATTTTGGAAACCAAGGGTAAAAACAATGAAATCAAAAATCATTCATCAGTCTCTGTTGCAGTTTTGAAAAGATAGAATGTTACTTTCTTACCTAAAAAAAAAACTTGCTCAACTGTCTGCAGTTAGTTGACATGCAGAAACTCCCAGGAAGCTTTGGTTGTTATTCCAACCTTTCTCCAAGAGTGATTCTGCATACTGAACAGTGACTGTGCCAAAACATCTACAATGGAATTTGGATGACAGCTTGGCTGGAGCATGCTGCATGTTAACTGCAGGCAGAGTTGTGGTTATAAGAATATGATCTTTACTACACCTATTTTGCAAAGATGACTATGAATTTGTACCAAAAGGATAAATTGATGTGCTTAGGATTTAAAAGGATTTGTTCATTTCTTTTATAGAGGTTTATTGCTTTAAGAGACTTCTAGTCAACAATGTAGCATGGCACAAAGAGGCAGACAGTAGTAGCTCTGTCAACTTGTGCAGTGGAGTACATTGTATCAACAGTGGGCCGCTACGCTACACTATGCTACATGGCCAATAACCATTAGTGTAGCTGTTTTTTTTCTCTTTCAAATTTGTGTAGCATTAGTTGAGAAATTATTCTGCAACACTAACAGTTAGCGTAGCAGAAAATTGTGCTTGAAATTTTGTTTGTAGTGTTAGTTGAAAATATTTTCCACTACACTAACAGTTAGCGTAGCATTTCTTGAACTAACAGATCTTAGAATATGTAGTGTAGCTTTTTCTCCGCTAACAGCCAGCTGAGTGTAGCTGAATGAGAGCTATGCTACACTACACAACTAAAAAACAGCCAACAAAAAAAATATCAAGATCAATAGTGGGCCGCTATGTGACATCAACTAACTCAAACATGACTAACATATTTGAATATCA
>LAVV01007269.1:38569-54278 GCA_001263375.1 Puccinia sorghi
TGCTGAAATCGTTTCTTCTCATTTTCAAGTTACACTGAGTTCGATATTCTGAAGAGCCTGGCATTGGGCAAGGCACCAAGTGCAGTAGCGAGTTGCGGTGGGAGAAGCAAAACCACCAACTTTTTTGGTGGCGAGAAGGTCGCCCAGGAGACACAGCAATTTGACACGCACTGACCAACCCCAAGGATATTGATGTGTTTTCATGATGACACCGGAGTCAAGTGAAATGAGCTTGTCCACGATTGGTTTGAGGAGGTGTTTGATTGTGTCTTTGTCTGCGGAATAGGGTCCTGGGGTAACACCAGCCAGACAGATGTACGAGATCTTGTTTTGCAAGTTAGGAGGAAGATTCATGCAGGAGATAGCAAATACCCCCATTGATTTGTGCTTGCTACTGATCTTGTTTCCTCATGGGTTGAACCAATCCACAAATAGTGAGAGAGACAAGTTGAGAATAGTCGGATTATTATTTGAGCTTAGCCTACGGAACATTGATCCGTGTTGGATATCTCCAAACTCGTTGTTTGAATTCCTCACTTCACTCGCCCAGGTGTCAATTGCTAGTTCAATTTCAGGTTTTGCCAAAAGCCATTCAAGCCAGGCCGTGATTGGTTGAGTGACAAACTGGCATCGAAGGACCCTGAATGTTTTAGAACGGAAATCACTCTCCCTTGGAAATTGGCCAAAGTCTTTGAGCCCACGGTGAGTTGATTTTTGTATCCACAGTTCTTCGTTGCATGGTGACGAATCTTGGAAAGGTTGATATGTGCAGAGAGGTGGTGGAAGGGGAGTTACAGGATAGAGACTGAAGCAGGTCCGGCAGCATGGGGTNGTTAGTTGTCAAAAATTAGCGCTAACAGTAGCTTTATGGTAGCGTAGCTTAATAAGCTAACACTACGCTACACTAGCGCTACATGTAGCGTAGCTGGCCCACCGTTGTCTGTACGTTGTTATCCATTGAAACCTCTACCCCCACACCATCACTGAGGAGAAAAATATTGCAAGTCAGAGCATCAAAATATAAAATAGGAAAATAAAACTGACCTTTCATCATTATCACCATCTACCATGGTGTTTGAGATTTCCCTTTTGTGAGTTAAAATGTTGACAAATTTGGTCTCACATATCCAAGGGAGATATACCAATTTACCAGTTGGTCTTTTGGCATCCATGAGGTTAAAATTTGAGTAAGTCAACCTCTTGTTCCATCTGCTTGATCTCGGTCACATATTTACCTTTGTCCACTCCTGGCTGCCTAGGGGAAGAGTTTCCATTACAGCTGCCACAGTGCCCAACCACCGCGTTTGTTGGAATTAGGTAGAGAAGATTTTCCTTGAGTAGACAGTCCCATGGGGACACCCCGAAAAATCTAGAAAAGAATTGCTCAGATCTGGATCTGGACTCCAGATCGATGGGAAGACCTCCACTACGAGGACTTTCTGTTGGTCTGGAGTGCCAAATTTAGACAGTCTAAATCTAAACTGCACACTTTGTTTGGTGGTGACTGTCGTGAATCTTGATCACCAAACATAGCTTGGGCTTTAGATTTGGATAGAAGCTCCAGATTAAGGAATCTGGGCAACTGAAAGACCTCCACTCAACTTTTCCTCGTAACTTGATGCGCTCCCAATAATATAATGTCTGCCTCTCGCTCCCGCCCCAGGTTGCCCTCGTCTGAGCCTATTCCACCGCTTCTTGAAACACATCCAACTCACCTCCCCACGAGCCATTCCACCGCCGAGCTCTTCACCACTCCAGCATCCACCACCAGCTCCACTCTCCTCGCTGAATCTGCCTCCGATACTTATGTCAACGACCCCTGGTCACCCAACCTCTCATCTACCTCCTCCAACTCGGTCCATGGCTTCGAACCCAACTCTCGCTTGCAAGGAACTATCAGTGCGTCTCCCATTCTCGTCAATCAAAATTCATGACATCCATCCGAATCCTGAATCTCTCCCCCCTTCTTGAAACCAGATCTCTCAGCTTTGCCCTCCATTTACCACCAAGCTTTCAACGCCACCGATCCCTCAAATGGAACTGCTTCGATCGCAAACGTCCATCGAGTCCTGGCCAGCAGTGGCGTAGGCGCCAGTACCATAGAACAAGTTCGTATGATATCTCGTTAAATTCCTCCCCCACTTCTTACTTGTCTTGCTTTCCAAAAAATCAAATCATCCTGATCTAATCTTCTCTCTGTCTTTCCTTTAATAGATCCTCAGCGTCAGTTGTGGTCGCTCGTCCCGAGTATCCAAGCAGGAATTTAGCATTGCACTAGCCGCTGTCGCCTTTGCTCAAAAGGGGAAATCTCGTGAGTAACCTTAACTCTAAGTTTTATACGAAAAAAAAACCACGTTGATTTATTATCTCCACTTGTTTTCTTTTTTTGACGGCTGAAGCATTATGTGTACAACGGATCATCTCCAGAAAAGGATCCTTCCCACTCCCAACCTTAGATCTAGGCACCTCACTCATCAATACCACAGGGAGGTCTCAATCCCAACGATCTGCGCTCCCTGACGACCCTTGGTGTACCAGTCCCACCTCCGTCACCAAATCACGCTCCACAGAAACATCGGCCATGTCCTCCAGTTTGCCATTCTTGATTGATCAGGCCGAGCCATCCACACCACAATTATCGGAACCTCGTCTACCTAGTCGCGTTCAACCTGATCCTCAATTCTCCAATTCTCGCTTCTTACCCAACTTCAATCCTCTACAGCGTGATTCCGTATCAATCAGACTGAGCTCCCCAGAGGGTTGGCTCTTGAAACATAACGTGTATACCGTCGATCATGAACGAAAGGGCACTAGTGTTCCACGGAGATACAGCGACTTTGTTTGGCTCCACGAGTGTCTTGTGAAAAGATATCCCTTTCGACTTCTTCCCACCTTACCTCCCAAACGCTTTGCAAGTAAGCCTACTTCTGCGCAATTCTCATCTCTTACATATCATCCTTGCTCTCTTCGTCTCTCCCGTAAAATTAAACTTTGCCTTGAAATTTCGGCGCACAAATTCAATCAACTCGACCACAAAAATAAAAAAACACTTGACGCTAGTCTCTGGCCATCATCTCGTAGCAGGTGATGATTCTCAATTCCTAGAACGACGGCGTCGGGGCCTACAAAGATATTTAAACTTTTTGGTCAACCATCCTGCCATGTCGACTGACACCATCTTCGTCACCTTCCTCGGCGAACCTTCAGACCTTGCCACATGGAGATCACACTCGCGGGTACATCTGGTGGAAGAATCGGTCAGCACTCGGCTGACGCCCGCGGAAGAGATGTCGATTCCAGAGGACCTGGATAACCATTCGGCCAACTTCCGTTCTCGCTTGCCGCTGATGATCGAGCATTGGGGAAGGATCTGTAACGGACTGGAACGGATGGTGAGGAGGAACGAGGCGCAGAGTTCGGATCTGATCAAGATCCAGTTTGCGATCGGGTCTGCACTCGATAGCGGACGGGCGGCATTGAACAGTGAGCAGTCGGAATGGACTCTTCACGAGGTACAACGGGCGGAAGAGGAGACAGAATTGGTTGGACAGCACATTGGCAAATACGCCGAGATAGTTGAGAATCGCGCCGGTCGGTTGAGCTTGTCTACACAGGAGCAAATCCGAGCACACAAAGAATTGTTTACGAATTTTGTGAGTCTTTTCGAGCGTATCGATCGACTGAGCGGGGACGACGTGGACGAACGACTGAAGCCCCGAGCCGAGTTAAATACGCGCAAGATGGAGACGGCACGGGAGGAGCAAAGACCAGGCTGGTCGGAGGAAGTGGACAGGCTGAAAAATTTGATCGAACAGGACCGCGCTGGTATCGAGTTCAAACTCCGCCGGAGGGTCTTCATCCGTTGGTGTCTCTGGCAGGAGATCGTTCATACCCTCAGACTCGCTAGTCTCATCCGTTTCACCTGGAAAGAATTCGTCGACCAAGAACGCCAGTTCTCTGAACGCTCTACTCGCAATTGGATCGATTTAATCGAAGTCATTGACAGTGTTTCTATTTAATAACTGCTTTTCCCTTTAAAAAAAACAAATAAAAGTCATATATCGTTCTTTCACACATTTTCTGTTTATTTGTTGGTCTTTTAATTATTTATAATTTGTTGTTGATCTCCCATCTATCTATTTATCTTCCTTAATGCTACTCTCCTTAATAATAATAAAAAATAAAATAAAAAAGACTCATGAATGTCAGTCATAGTATCGATATGACACATTGCATGAGATGGTTCTATACATTTCCAACCGTCGCCGCTCATTTGTGTGTGATCTGAACAGATATTCATACTACACCGTGATGGGTATTTCATTTCTTTCGTTCTCTTGAACTGATGAATGATTGCGATGGATCGACTTGCTAAGGGCGGTCTAAATCCGCACAAATTTCGCTACTGAACATCGCATGGGGTTCTAGCTCATCGGTAGAGCGCTCGCTTAGCATTGCGCTGAGTCAACTGCGAGAGGTACAGGATTCGACTCCCTGGTACTCCATATGACTTTGTTTCTTTTGGCCGCCCGTGCAGGAAGTTCTTTCCTCGGGAGGTAGGCCAGCTTTTTTACAATCAGGCTTGGAATGAATCCCTTTGCCTACTGAGAATTAAGGCGCAACTCATGCTCTGAGTCTGCCCCGCGCACGATTTCTTGAAGAGGTCTCTCTGGCTATCACCACCACTCAACAGCATTCCGCAAAACTCCCTACGGCTGCCCGCTTGGTTCCTCCCCATCATTAAGCTCCATTTTCCACATCCCAAGCTTGCACAATGTCATCCTATCCCCCCTTCTTCAACTTCAACACTGAGAATCATTCCTCAGCTTGACCACAATAGAACAACCCAAGTCTTGGGTTTTAGATACATTGTGTATTAAACAAATAAATAAAAAATGGGGATTACATATATTTGAATATAGGATGATGATGATGGAAGATACGCGATCAGAGACAGGCAACCAAAAAGGATAAAAGTATAGTTTTGGAGATGATCAAAGGAGAACAAGAAGAAGAAAAGGGCAACAAGAGAAAGACGGGGGTGGTTATCGTTTCAGGCTTCTCTTTTTGTTATGATAGCCCATTCGTTTCGCGTATTCAGCCTCCTCAATCGCCGTCAGCTGATCGGCGCCAGTCCAATTAGCAGACGAGGTACGGTGCCGAAACTTTGACGTCCTTCCCCTGAATATTTCTGCAATCAAGGCCGGGAAAAAAAACTTGGTCTTAGCTACCTTTTCTTGTTGCTTTTGTTTTCGACCACTTGCACAAAAAAAAAATAAGCATTGATCGCAAGAAAAAAATATAGCGTACCATCCATTCTGGGGGGGGGAATGGTGCCTCCAAAGACATCGTCAGGATTGACTTTCCTTTGGTTAGCCAATGCTTCACGCAGAGCAGGACTTTGAGCCCAATCGGGTAACTTGGCCTCCTTCCGCTCATGTTCCGATTCGTCATCGTCCGAGTACTCCGAATCGATATCCGGGAGCTCGATATACTCATCCTCCACCACCTTCTTCTCCTCTCGCATTTTCCCCTTGGCGGGCTGAGTGCTCTTATTATTTTGAGTAGCATTATTGTGCGAGCTTTGGCTTGCATTGTGTTGGGGAGTCGCCGTGCTCTTGGGAACTCCACTGTGCTGGGACAGCTGTGAGACCGGACGAGAGGGCAGATTGGACTTGACTTGCGAGCTCTGTTTGGTGCTCGTTGAGCCACCTGCCTGCTGGCCTTTTGAGCTCGTCGCTTTGATTGCCGACCCTGGTGCCGTTTTCATCGCCGACCCTGGCGCTGTCGGAGCCGTCCTAGTAGGCAAATACGAACTTGCGGGGGCTTTTTGTGCACTTGAGGGGATCTTATTGTGAGTTTCCACTGGCTGTGGCGCTTTTGTCTTCTTAGTTTCCATGGTACGATGTGACTCATTGTCAACTTTTCTCTTCTTTGCCGCATCTCCTGCCATCGAAGCTTGCCGGCTTCCTGACTGTTCCATCAAAATAATCAAAGATTGGTCATTATTAGTATGAAAGCGCAGGCATTTTTTTGGGTAGGCGCGGATAGATAACTTACCGGTGGATGATTCGATGGGACTTTAGCCTTAAGCGCAGACCGAGCTTTCAACGCGTCTTCACGTTCCTGCTTCTTTTTCTCGACTTCTGCCATCCTTGCCTTTCTCTCATTCTCAGCCTTAGCTTTTTCTTCGGCCAGTTTCTTTTCCACCGCCAGTAATCGCCTCTCCTCCTTCAACATTGCCTTCCGGTCTCTTTCGTCCTGCTCCTATACAATTGGGGGAGAAAAAGCCAAACAGGAATAAAAAAAGAAAACGGTTGGCCCTGGTTGAATTGGTATGTCTGCGACAATTTTGTTGGCATCACAAACCTTTTTGGCAGCTGCAGCCGCCAGCTGTAAGCTCTTCAGCTCTGGTTTTTCGGGCTTTGTCTTACTTGCCGTCCAAGAGCTAGCAAGCGCCGCGCCAGCTCTGAAGACGCCCATGATACCAGTTGATGAAGGAGAGCTGGGCGTTGCCGGAGCTTTGCGGGGCGTTTTGACGACCTCCGATTGCATAGTACGAACATGATGCTTCTGCCAGACATCCAAGTAAGCTTAAAGTCAATAGGCAAAAATACAAGCAATTTGAACAAGGTAGACATTTTGACTGACCTGTTTAGGCTCCTGTCGATTCCTTGACTCTTGCTCATGATCTGAATTATTGATCAAGATCCGTTTGTCATTTGAGCTGACAATTTCCAAGGAGGCCTCTTCATGTGTATCATCATCTTCTCTCTCCGAATGGTTTCCGTGATCTTCCTCGTCTTCACTTGATAGGTTAGCCTCTTCATCTTCGTTATTAGCCGCATTTCCCTCTGAAATCTTGCTGCTGGTAACCGATTGACAATCTTCACCTTCTTCATCGTCTGTGTCGACGGTTGTTTCCGGGTTGCCATGTCCTGATTCGACGGGACGATTGATAAGGTCGCCAGCCTCGGAACGTGGGGGGCCGGATGACTTGTCCAACACTCGTGTTGGTGGTGGGGAGGTGCTACGTTCAATGTCTCCTCTTAAGAACGCCAGATGTTTACTATCTATTTTGGTAGGTGGAGGGACAGAAGAGACTTCAGGTGAGGATCGAAGACCGTTACCCAGATCAACCATGGCAAGAGGAGCTATGTGGACCTGAGTGGTCAAGGTTTTGCTTTTGGCTTCATGAGCGGCTACCATGTTGCCGACTGAACTACTGTCACTAGCCCGTTTCTTCTGATTTCCAGCCTGCGTTTCAGGTGAATGCACACTGGGGGCCTCATCTTGTACATCTTCGTCGAATTTCTTGGAGGAGGCCGAGGGCTTAATAGGAGTGACACGACTTTGAAGATTTATCGGCTCAGTCGAGGAATGGGCAACATGAATCTTGGATGAAGCCGAGAGCTCAATTGGCGCGCTGAAATCTCCGTAAAGCGTTTGCTGAAGAGTTGACATTTCGGTAGTTCTGTCTCTGTCGAGTTGATCACTAGCTACTGCATGACTAGGAGGGAGCGTTGAGCCCTTTGTTACGGGAACAACCGACGCCAATGAATTTGAGGTTGTCGGAGCCTTGGAAAAGGAGGGAGCGATGGTTTGAGTAACTAGTGAAGTACGTGGGTTCACGCTGAGGGAACCATCGGCGCTTGGGCCGGAACTAGGGTGATGGTGCACGCGTTCATGCATCGCGCTCTCTCGTTGGATCTTGGACAGCCTACTCTTGAGGTCTTCCATGCCTTTTCTTGCCGTACCACCCGTTGTTGATGGTCTAACATGCATCATGCCAGGGGTGTGAGATCGACTCATCTTGGCGTCATGAGCATCTGTGATCTGATTGAATCCAGCATCTGTAGATGTGCGCTTCAATCCAGACCGTCGCGAGTGTTGTGAATCGATTCCGGGAATGGGTTGTACTAGTGATGAGGCTGATGGGGTGTCAGAAATTAGGCTCTGGTGGATCATAGTTGATTGTAAATTCGATAATAGATTAAGGGGCTTAGAGTAATCTTCGAACGGAGAGCCAGAGATTGTACCCTTCATCCTTTCGCCCTGACTTGCTGCTCCCAAGTGAGAAATGGTTGCAGGAGTCTTGTGAGGTTTATGCTGAGTCCAGAGGGTACCGCTGGGCTTACTGGACCACTGGCTGTGTGGCGATTGAATAACAGCTGCTCGTGGGTTCCCGGGGGTAAACAGGTTGGACATCGTCGGCTCCCCGGGGGTGCGAGCTTGGTGGTCCGTTTGTTTGTCTGAGTGGGAAGAACCACTCGAAGCATGCAAATTGTTTCGGAGGCTTGACGGATTGTCTGTCAATGGGATTTCTACAACTGTATCAACATGTGAGTGTTCAGGTATGACGCTATGAGGCGCTTCCTGAAGCAATGGTTGCTGCGCGTTTTGACCAAATTCTTGTTTAATCCTAGGTGTAGCTGTGGAGATAGTTGTGGCCGCGGTGACACTGGAAGTTGGTTCAATTATCCCCAAGTTACCTCCTTGGTCTTGATTGGAAGTTAAGGTTAGAGGTGTGGTTTGTTTAGGCGAACTGATAGCGGGATGTTCGGGCGTGAGAGGCCTGTTCACTATGGCTGAAGACTCATGGGAGACTTGAGAGGAGACAGTAGAATTGAAGGGAAGCGAATCCGACGTGGCAGGAATTGTACGACTACCTGATGTTTGCACGTCGATAGCATTGAGGGCTGGTCCTTGAACCCTGTTCCCAGGTAGCTTGTTTACCAAAGGCACTTCATCGGACACTAAGGCCCGGAGGTGAATGGAGTCTGGATCAGAGCTACGTGCATCAACCGCGTTTCGATGCGCGTCAATCGAGTTTCTATCAGCGTCAACCGGGTTTCCACTGACATCAACCGAGTTTCCGCTCGCGTCGACTGAGTTTGTTTCTGGGGCAGACGACGAATCTGATGCCAAAGCTGTTTGATGAGACTCGTCGACACGAGCCTCGTGGTTCTTGGTATTAGTTGAAGTATGCTCGAGATGAGGAGAATGGGGTTTGGGCGGTGGAGGGCTAGATTGACATTTTGGGAAACGTGGCGAAGCTTTGGATTGGGATGGCGAAGTAGGAGGCTTGTCTACACGTGTTGTATTGGAAGTTGTCTCGACGTTTTGAGGATGTGACGCTTGTTTCACTGGTGACAGAACTTCTGAAACGGATTTGTTCAAGACCAGAGATTTGGGTAGCGGTGGTTGTGGTTCGGCAGGATGATGATCTTCCTCTTCTTCCCCTTCTTGAATGGCTGACAATTCATGCCCAGCAGCAGCAAACGCGTCATTGGGATCAGTTTGCGACTCGTGACTCGGTTCACCTTGTTCGTGTTCCGATTCCTCATGAGAGAATGGTCCAAGTGACTTAATGACGGGTTCGAAAAGGTGAGCTTTGGGGTTCGACAAAGAGGGCAGCGAGAATATATTTTCATTTGTGATTGTGATTGGTCCGGAAAGACTTGAGGTTGAATTGACTTTGTGAGATAGGAGCGATTCGACCGCGTTCCGAAAGGAGGGCGGAGGCGGCTTGGTTAGATCGGCCGACATGAGGGTGGAACTTGCACTGGTCTTCTTGACAGGAGATTCATACTGCTGATCAAGCAATAGCAATTCCTTCTGTAGCCTCAGTTCAATTTCTATGAAATGATACAAGCCAAAATCAGTCAGGGTTGTGTTGACCAACATTTTTGAGTGGTGAGATCAAGATACCTTTTCTTTCTTTTTCAAGCTGCTGATTAATTAGGTCTTGGATTTCTCGACTGTTCATGTTAAGGTGAGAACGTTTGAGCTCAGATAGTGGGAGAGCCGAGCTAGAGCTGCTGGAAGGCTTAGAATGATCGAGCCCGTCCAGTTTAATCTGATCTGGCTTGGAGATTTTCTTGGAGAGTGGTTTGTTGCGTTTACGAGATGGAGTTTTGATAATACCGGCCATGACGGCCCTGCGAGAGGAGGAGGAGAGAGTTGAATAGAATGACCAGGTCATTGCAGAGTATTTGCCACGGTACATGTACATACCTAGTACCAGCTTTCTTTTCGGTGACCTTGACCAAAGTCTCCTTTATTTCACTGAGATGGTCTTCGAGCCACTTGTGTTGTTCTTCATAGAGTGAATTGACTTGGTTCTTGATCTCTGACGCGTAGTAGGAGCATTTCAATCGGATATCATCGGGGACAGACGGGCCGGTGGGAAGGGTAGAGGCAGAGGTACTCATGATAACTCGATATTTTAAACCAGTGAGGAATGGATTGAGTTCAGTTGATTGTGGTTGATGATGAGGTGATAATTTTCTTCTTGCTGTATTACGCTTCGATATCGAGTCTGGGATATGGGACTGGAATGGCGAGTTGGAAATCGATCGAGGTGAGACTGAAACTGGCTGAGGATTTACTTATGAGTGGAGAAGAAAGGGAAAGATGAGGCGGATTGGAGTGTTTTTATTTTTTTATTTTTTTCGGTGTGGTTAAAGGGGAGGGACGGTCAACAAGCGCTCAGTGGGCGCAGGCTGAGTACAGACACGCACTCTCGGCTGACATAAGCAAGCCACCCAACCGCGACTCGCGCTCAACCACCCCGGCAGTACACGCAACAGCCACTGGATCAACCGCAAACACTCTCAGCGCAAGCCATTCATGTAGGAGGCATGCAGTGGGTAAAAAGGAAGTGCTTGAAAGAAGAGGGAGTCTGAGCTCCTCTTTTGATGAAGGTTTCCCAGTAATCCGGAATATTATATTGCTAATTTCTATCCTAAGAATCTGCGTGAACTTAAGGTACCAACACATCTTCTCCAGTTTGAGGATCACATGTTTTCATTTTTAGAGAATTTGGAATTGATACATCAGAATATCTTTATATTCTCCATTTTACTTTCATCAAAAATTTTAAAAAAGAAAAAGAAAAAAAAACAATAGGAAGAATCCCCGGCCCTGAAGTTTTATCCAAGGCTGCAGTCACATCTCAATTGAGGGATTTGTGGGTTTTGGACGCCCTGAAAAAAGGGGGGAAATAGTGTAAGAGTTTTGATAACTAACATGATAGTTTTTGAATCGGACATGTGCAATTCTGAATAACTAACAAAAGTAGCTTGGGCCCATGATGGTGTTGGATAAAGGAAATGAAAATGAGAAATGAAAAGGAAAAGACCAATTGATCTAAGGTTAGGATGTACTTCTGTGTCTTATTTGAATAAATAGTTTTATGAGCCAGATGAGCTTATGAGGAGAGAAGTAGCAAAGGATTGAGGAAGCAAGAATGTGAATTTGGATTGAGCATCTGTACTGCAATATTGAAATGTGTCAGCAGCCTGTTTTCTTCTTTGGGGATGGATAAAGTAGCAAGTGTAACAACCTGCAAAGATCTGATGAGGATTATGATAAATGAGATTCTAGGTTTCTGGTGGATGATTGATGTGCTTTCATCAACAAGAACCATTTTCAACTGAATGGTCTGATTATATGGTGTCTAATACTCTGCAAGCTGACCTATTAGGTTGCAGGCTGATGCTGAGAAGTGCCAGATATCTGCAGTGAGCACAAGAAGGAGTCTTGGGGGAGCAAGGATGAGCAAAAGAGAGGAAGCGGATAATCAGCTAGGGTGATGAGACAAGGGATGCAACAAGGATGAGTGAAGAAAGAGAAAAAAGGAAACACTATCTTTGAGTGGGGTAGAATCTAGATACAAGCTGAACCCTAAATGAGGTGAGATAAACAAGATTGCCCAGTGTTCCTCCTCTCCTGAACCCCAACCTAGTCTGGTGGTTGCACCTCCATGTCACGCTATCTCTACAATGTCACAGATTCAAGTGGTTAAAGAAGCTGTGGGAGATGTGATAGACAATCCAAGGTGAGATTGGACTTGCTTGGTTATCTGGGGCTTTGATGGACTGGATAAGGAGTCTCTATATACTCAATCATCCTGCACTTGGTACTTACTCATCTCTGTGCATAAATTTATGATCCATTTCCTTGGCCCTGAGGCGTGTCACTTGGTTATGTGTGTGAAACTACATAATCCCATGTTGGGGAAGCAATGGTCTTCTTTCTGGTTGTGGACAGCATTTTCTGCTTGCCTGAAATTTCTTCCGGTGATGAAAAATTTGGGCACTGGTTTTCTGTGAATTGGGGTCTTTAGGAACCTGAAAAATTGTTCATGGCAGAAATTAGAGTTTTTCAGTTGCTTGTGAGTTTGATTTCAAACTTCATTTGAGTTCTAGGTTTTGTCATTTTTTTTCTTGAACTATCCAAATCACTCAAAATCGCCCTTGATGGTTGGTTTGAAATGGTGAAAGAACAGGTTCCAATGAGATTTGAGGATAAAATATACATTTATGTTGCTAAAGGTGGAAAAATCAAGTCGTCATGTTGTTACAAGTGGAAATACAAAGTCCGTGGAACATCAATATAGGAAATTTTGGTACTGTAGAATGTGTGGTAGGGTAGGCCCCAAGGTCATAAGGAGTCAGCGATAACAAAACAAGCAGGGAAGATTTTTTTTCTTTCTTGAAAGCACATTTTTATTGAGGGTAGGGGCCGTGTGGAGCTTTTTTTCTTGTACGGCGTGTTTCAGCAGGCGTTGGGGGGAAAGAAATGGATTCGATTTTGGGTGACAGCAATGCCTACTTCTTGGAATTAGGTATTTCAACGGGGGAGTTTTCTTTTGCTTTGGAAGGGTCGGGATTGCCTTTGACTTGACTTTTTATGACGGAAGCTGAAAGCTCAGATTCATTAACACCACCCTTCTTACCGGGCTTAAATTCATGGGAAGATGCGTCAAGGTCAATCAGGGTGTAAAGCATGGAAAACAGATGGCATAACTGTACTGAGGCAGAAGGAGAGAGGAAGGCATACCTGTTTCAAATGTTCCAGTTTTTCTTTCTCCTTTTTCAGTTTCTTCTCAGCCGCTTCAATCTTTTCTTTTTGTTTCTCTATCTTTTGCTGCAGCTTGACTGTTTTTTCTTGGTCCTTGGCCGCTGAATTGTCACCTTTCTTGCCGGGTTCCCGTGGACTTGGAGATGATTCTCGTTTCTATGGGAGAGGAGAACGGGATATATGAAAGGGGTTAGCGAAAAGTTGTTAAGAGCTAACGTTAGAAGGACATGATTAACGTGTGACATGCACTAACCTGTAACGTGCTAGTAATCCAGTTCTCAGGGATGACGGCAAAATCTCGAGCGTGAATAGGTGAGGTGTGGGCCGGTTCAAGGTGGAGGACAGGGTTGCACCACGCGATGGCAGAGAGAAAAAGCACAACGAACGGTACTTGATGAAGGAATTGCATGGTGATTTTACCGGATGCGGCAGGCATCAGAAGTTCTAATCCTGATCAATGTTGCAAAACTTGCAACGACTAGGCTGGATCGGAACAAGAAGAAGTGCTAGTGTTTAGGGTTGCGAACGAAGAAATTCTAATCGTAAGGCAAGAGGCCAATCTACGTTTGCCTCTTGCGATTGATGAAACTGAGGGGTTCTACGTAGGAAGGCGACAGCTTAAGTACCGAATGCCGACACATAACTCGCTAATGATTCTCCATAGAGCTAAGACCTGATCCTGTAAGTCATGGACCAAAGGGCTAATTCGCCTTGAAATCGTCCAGATAACCAAGACACGCAGAACTTGATGATGTCAACAGTGCTTGTCGTCTTAGAAATAAGAGGGTCTAGAAGGCTAATTATGGGACCCCTTCAAAGTTTTCTCTCGGGGTCTTATCGCTACTGACTAAGGTGTGGTTCTCAGGTTCTTCTCTGCCTGAATCAAGGACCTCCGCTTATTCTTTGCATCTCATGATGATGAATGAACTCGAGGAAGGGTTCTATTTACGCCAGTAATTGACGCTAAAAGAGATCAATCACTGCATTCGGTTTGGTTTCCAGACAATGACGCCACATTATTTTAGTCGCCGTTTCTCTTCCTCTTTCTCAAGGAATCTTAGGCTGCGTTTGGCAGTCCCAGAATGTCATAACTAATCATAGGCAATCGTCAAATGTGAAATACAGTTTTGGATCCACCATATCCGATCATGAGGGAGCTTGCAGATCCTTATGACCTTTATTTTGGGTCAGACCGATATATCTTTTTTGGCCAGGAAACATAAGCAATCGCCATATTCCTTCATGAGGGAATGGTTATGACGGGAGCCAAACGCACTTTGATGACCTTCATAACCCTCAAACCCCTGTCATATCGGTTATGCAGATTTATTACGTTCAGGGCCTGCCAAACGCAGCCTTAGTTGTGATCTTGACATCAAAAATATAGAAATCCTCAAGCTGGAAGATCAAGCTGCTTACAAGGAACCTAATTTACCGCGTTTATTTGAATAAAAAAAATCTAATTCTCGGTGATAATTCGTCGTGGATACAGGCTCATGACCATTTGCGTGCTGGTTCACATGAGGATAGCCTCATCACTTGATTTTTGCCAGGTGACACCCCAACCTCTGGGGCTTTTGCGAGACAAAGATATGGGGCAATCTATATTACCAAGCTTGCGACTTTGGCTGATGGAATTGTAGATGGGCCGAGGGTTCGTTGTGGACATCAGAGGTGAATCTGGCTCCATCCGCAAACCTGTGTAGATAGCAATAACAGGCAGTTGTAGCACATGCTTGGTGTGGTAAGGTAAGGCCATTTGCAAGTAGTGTTTTGAGCACTAATTGGATCCCACGCCTCACCATACCACATCAGTATGTGTCAAGGTTGAATAATGATGCATGCATGAAGATCAACTTGCCAAAAATAAATTTAGAACAAACTTCTGCCAGAATTTATTCATGTTTTTTTGTGAATGAAAGAAGGTGGACCAGCAGACAAGTTGGCCACTTCCCTCACCCACAAAGTCCTCTTTGCAGCTTGAATTTTCATCTTTTTTTACTTTCTCCAAAATGATCAGCCTGCCCACAAGAGCCACATACTGTTCATATTGAGGTGGACCGGGCTGAGAGACTGAAACCCACAGACACAAGTGTTGTGACAGGGACAGGTACACAACAAAAAAGTTTGATGTCCTCAGTGGAGATAGAAGTGGGCTGCTATGCTACTTGGCCAAAATAGTTTAGTGTAGCTGGGGATGGTGACACCAAAGTGCACCCATCCCATGTGCACACCCAAATGGTCATAATGTGGGGGGCACACACATGCTAGGCCAAATTTTACCGGGATAGCTATAGGAAAGAAGCTTTTATTGCTAATGCAGAAACCAGAGCCTAACAGACAGAAAGATATTAGATGAGAAGGAAGGCAAAATGAAAAAAAGAGAACATAAAGCATACCCAGGTTGATTTGATAATATAGACCGACTACTTTTAGAATAGAGAGACAATGGCAACTAGCGAGGAAAGCACAAGACACAGAGACTGAGAGGAAACAAATATCACTTAATGAATGGAGAATAAGAGAGAAAGATAAAAATTACAGAATTCAAGCTTCATTCTTTGCTCACACTCCTCATCAGCCTCAATCAATCCTCATTCATATTACCCCCTCCTTTAATTTTCTTTCTTTACATCAATTGTCTGAGGTTATTCATCTATTCCATCATTAAATAATGATGCTAAAAGTATTTGAGGTTTTATTACTAAGACTAGAGCCAGACTAAAGAAAAAGAGATGGTCAGATAAGATGAAAAGATTGATAAAGAAGGAAAGAAAGAAATTACCACAAGAAATTCAATGATATTGAAAAGGACAACTGAGCACTTAGAAAAGATAATTGA
>LAVV01007280.1:6403-21278 GCA_001263375.1 Puccinia sorghi
TGAATGGGTACTCATGGAATCATGGTTTTCAGGAATGAAAAACAGATCAAATTGGCAGAAAACTATCAAAAACCCCAATATTTTCCAGGGGCTTTCTTGGGTTTTCCAATTTTTTTTAATTGGGTGTTAGTCATATTAGTCTTGAAGCAGGTATTTTATACATCTCTGAAATCGGGTATGAAAATTTTTGGGAGAAATTCACTTTTTTCAACACTCCCCTCTGGGCCGGAGCTTGCAGGGGTCTTGTTCAACCTTCTTGAGAAATACAATGAATGGTGATAAAGCCAAGTTGAAGCGGAATGGAGATTATATTGTTTTAAGGTTGCGGGGGCGGTGTGATGATCTCACTGCAAGTGCATAGACGTGCATACACGTCTGCTGTGTCAGCAGTGGTACTGCAGGCTAAATTCAGCTTTTTGGTGATGGGGGGTGATTCATGATTCCCCCTCTTGAGTTACGCACCACGTTTCTTCGTCGAAATCACCAGTCTCCTCCACTTGACCATGTCCGATCATGACGCCTCATCCTCCAGTACTCTGAAGCCGCCCCGTGTGCTCCTCCCGTCGACCGCCGCTCTCCCAACGGCACGTGCACCGGACTCATCTTCTCTCCGTGGTCAAGCTTCGGATTCCGGCTGCTGTTCTTCAACTGGGTACGTAAGCCATCGCTCGATCATGGTTGGCATTAATTATGATCTCCTTATCTCAGCCAACCCTTACCCAAGCCCAGCAATTAATTACCCTCCCACATCACATCCTTGCTTCCCGGCCGTCGTCCTCATCGCCCTCATCTCTCTTTCTCTCTCTCTCTCTCTCTCTCCTCGCTCTCCTTGTGACCCTATAAATGTCAAGCGCATCTCAGTTGACCGTCTCCCTTCTTACCCTCCTCAGCTCCTCGTTTTCTTCTGCTTCTTCCTTTCCAACTCAACTGCAACACGAACCGAAAAACACCATCACCAGCAACAGTCATACGCCCACTCCAAACCAGTTTCAACCCTTTCCTAGTCGTCCATCCCTCTCGCCCATCCAATCTTTGTCCTCAAAACGTTCAGCAACTACCCACCCTGATCACTCACTTCGGCCCTCCTTCCACTCTAACCATCCCGCCCCTCTTCAGTCGATTTCCTACTCGGCTGTCTCCCCTCCAACTTTCAATCCTCATCATCCACCCCGCCATAGTCCTCAGCAACGACTCCCTCACTATCATTTCTTTTCCTCTCAGCCATTCCTCGAATCTTATCTCTTCAATTCTCCTCAGCTCGTCTTCGTCATCCCTGCACATCCACTCTATGGCGCACTTTGCAAGCGTCGTCGGGTTGGCGTGGCTGAAGATCCAGACGATCATGCTCAATTCCCAATTTACGATGGTGGTACCCTCAACTTGTCGTCCCAATACTCTCCCGCACAAACCGTCTATCCCCATCTATCCCCCGACGAGGCAGACTTGGGTGATGATTTAAACCTATCCGAGCTAGTCTCACCCATCTACGTTAATCCTGCTGCCGAAGAATTTGCTCACCTGATCTTGGAGAGAACTAAACCGCCGATCGGAAAGCAAACACTCGATTCCTCCATGGGTTGGTATTGGGATATCATGAAGCTCCTACATCACCAAGATCTCTCCAGATGGCTGTCCTGGTTGCGTGGCATACTTGACAAAAATCCTGATTCTCCCTCCAGCTTCAGGACCCGCCTCAAGACATCAAATCACTTCAAAGCACCCACCCCTTCAAACCATCCTCGTAAGAGACACATCCCAGGACCTCCATCCTCACATTCCACCAATGAATCTTCAACAAGATCCCCCGTCTCCCCTCCAGCACCAGAAATTATCATGACTGCCCAACTATATAATTCCGACGACGCTGCTCATGACATGTCAGTCTCAGATGAAGCAATCAACACAAGCCACAATATCATTTTCTCTGCAATTGTTTTACGTCATCCCACTCAGCCAGATCACACCGGCCCCGCCAGAGACACAGCTCACCAAACCTCCAATTTTCAAAACCCCCGTCAACGTTCTTCTTTACTCCCAAGCACCTCCCAGCTCGATAAACTTGATAGCTATCTCTATTCCCGTGATCCTGGAAACCACATCTGCAAACCTCCATCCTCAGAATCCATTCGACCCAAGAGAATCAAAACCTCGCAAAAGACCGGCTATTTTTCTCCATCAACCACTAGTCTGAGTTATACGGTCTCACCCACCAACGCCAGCCAGGATAGCTTTGCAACGACTCTAGCTCAACAGATCCAAATCCAACCTAAAGTTAACTGGCTGGATGAGAACAACGCCAAGCGGCTGTTTTTGAAATCTAGTCGGCGTTCAAACAGGTTGAGCGGCGGCCGTGGTTTGACACTTCCCAATCCTAACTTGTCCGTCCCGCTAAGTTCTCGCCGTTCGAGTGGTCCCGGTCGCAGTGGATTATCACATACATCACAGGAGGGAACCAATATTCCCGCCTCTGGCAGCGAGTCAGGACATAGCCCCACCGATAAGATGGTCCTAGACGATCCATGGTTTCGTGACTTATCGCATGCAAACCTTGATACGTACTCATTATCACCAAACACTGACTCGGGCCCTCACAGTCATCCCACCGCTTCTCTCCGCTATTCGCGCAGTGAGCCGTTGGATGAGCTGCACTCCAACGGTGACCTGTGCTCGATCCAGGAGGAATATGATGATCTTGATTGTATGAGCGAAATTTCATCAGGACCGCCGAAAAGTAGATCCAAATCAGTCACCTCATCTGCAGAATCGTGTCGATCCGACTCTCACTCCTCCAGCTCGTCTCTCAGCACCTGCCATCCACACGAAGCGGGAGATGATCTATTTCGACAAGCATTGATGGCCTCTCCCACGGGGCAACTGATACTGGAGTTAGATTGGCAAAACACTCCTATAGGACCAATAGATGGGTGGAGTCCTACTCTCAAGTCAATGGTTACTCTGATTTTGGCATCTCCATATAGAATGAGGTATGTAGTTTTGCCTGCTACAAGATTTCTGGATTAGATCCTTCTTTTTATCTTGACACTTATCTTCCCTCCTCATTTGTCCAATCTTTCCAGTCTGCTGTGGGGCGAGGAATGCGTAATGTTATACAATGGTAAATTTAGTTCAAGAACCGGCCCATGCCGCACAGTACTGATCCCCGCTTATTTTTCTCTTCCCCTTTTTCTCCGTTGTGGTTGCTTCATTGGACCTGTCCCCTCATGATGGGAACATGGTTCTTCCTTGCTGCTTGTTGACTAAACTTACCTTTTTTTGTTGGCTTCTGTGACGGAACAGATGCTTATGTAAGGACGTGTGGTCTAAAACATCCCGGCCTTTTAGGGCAGAGTGGCGCACTTGGATGGGCCGAGTGAGTGAGAGCAATACTTTTCTTGTGATTCAGCACAGCCCTTACATGATGCGTCTTCTGATGGCTGGTCTTTGAGTAACGCATCAGACTTTGGGCGGACTTGGGAGACATAGCAGATTCCGTTCTCCAGGGAGGCGTGTACACGGCTTATGACAGCCTGATGTTCTTCGATCGAGATCCCGACAATCCGAATGGTATCAAGAAGGAGGAATCTTATCATTCTTTTAGGTCAGCTTGATGTCTTCTTTTCACTTCAAGCCGTGCTTGGATAGTCACCCCCAAAGGCAATAAGGTAATTCCCACGACGCAGAGTATTGATGTACTGATATTGCTCTTCATGGCTCCACTTTCCAGCTGGATTCCTGTTAGAGGACCTACTGGCAACGTAGAAGGAATTTTAAATCCATCTTTTGAGTTGGGTTTAGGTTGTGAAAACTAGTCTTATCCACCTGGGTTTCTTATTAATATCACTCGAACATGATTTCCACATTCTTTGTAGGACCACCCTCAGGGTCATTGCAGAACGCCGCTTGGGTAGTTTGCGCGATTTGGTCCTGATAACGCTCATGTCAAGAAATCGAGTTTCGTATGAGGAAAGATGCTTGGAGAGCTTTGCCAAGAATCCTTACGATTTACCTTTTGTAATTGTAAGCCCTCGTCAGTCCAAATCAATCAAGAAGTGACTAATATTCACCCAGACCCGGGAGACTGATTAACCGCTCGGGTTTCACAAAAAATACGGTAGATGTACTCTTGTGAAGCTAAGAAAAACCCTCGCAGAGGCCTGTCGTCTACTGACGAAAGCGTATCGGATGCCCCGACAGGCTCTTGGATCAATTTGCAGCTCCGACTCGCCGGAACGATTGGCGTTCCTAAGGGTCACTCTTCGGCCGCTGAAAAAATCCAATTCAACATTCAAATTCTTGGTTCCAATTCTCAATCCGGTGGTAGTTGCCCTAGTCCCTCAACCCTAGGAAATTCCGCCGAGCAGAAGTCGGGCTCTCAATCCTCCGTCGGCTCTCAGAGAACTTTGCCAACTGAGCTGACGGACGATGATAATGTAGTTTGGCCTTTACGAGAAGCCTGCACCTTCCGCAAACCTATCTACATAGCTCACCTGGGAGACCGGGCCAATGGACTTGAAATCCGAGGCTGGCCCGATCGGGCCAAGTCGGCTGTGTAAGTTGGTTGACTCTCAATTTATCCTCCTTCGCCTCTCGAATTGTACCCGCAGCTCTGAACTACTACTTGATTGAAACGGCTCTCTACTTAATGGCTCACTTGAATAAAATCAAACAGGGTTATGCCAGTTAGTAATAGCGAAGATTCAGCTCCATTGGGTGTGATTGTCTTCGGGCTATCTCCTAGGTTAAATTGGACCGAATCGTACGCCCTCTTTTTGAACTTGTTGACCCGACAATTCTCGACCGGCTTGTCGACCGTCATAAGCCATGAGGAGGAGGTTCGGCTCTCACTTTTGCTCATCTGTCACATGGGACTTATCCCCTCCGTAATCCCCCCCATCAATCCTACCTGTCTTGTTCTTAGGCACAACGCTTGGAAGACCTGGCTGCCTTAGATCGGGCAAAGACCACCTTCTTCACCAACATCTCTCGTCAGTCGACTGATACCCAGTGGTTTCATCGTAGCTAACCTTATGGCGATGCGTTGGTTTGACTGCTAATTTGACATTTGCCACCCTCTGTGAATGATTTATGTGCAATTGCTATAGACGAATTACGTACGCCGTTGACCCTGATTGTCGGGCCGATATCGATGATATTAGAATCTTCCGACATCAGTGCCGCTGCTCGAGAAAGGCTGAAAGTTGTTGAGGTAACTCTCAATTATCCATCAGTTGATTATGGCTTTAGAGCTTCAATGCAGAGGAAGTTACTGGTACATTGACAGCTATGCGTGGCTGATCATGAAGTGTATCAGATGACCTCCCCAATCCTTTCCCAACTCAGCCTCTCAACCCCTTGGCTTTGATGACTCACTGTGACTCAATACATTTTTGACCCATACATCCTCAGTCTACTTCATTTTTTTTTTTCTTTTTATCATTGTTTATGATCTTTTTGACTCCTTATACTCAGGTACTGACTTTCTTGGTTTGACTTCCATGATGATGCACCAGCGCAACACGCAGCGGTTAATCAATCTAGTGAATCAGCTGCTGGATCTTTCCCGCTTTGAAGCTGGGAAGATGGTCGCTCGTTTCAGAGGAACGGACGTGTCCAAGCTGACCGCGAACCTCGCAGCGTTATTCAGGAGTGCTATGCACAAGGTCCGTCATAGCCCACGTCCAATCTGGTTGTGGAAAGGCTTCAAACCTTTTTCAGTGTTTCTTATGTAGAAACAAATCAACTTCATCGTCGACTGTCCCGATACTACCTGTCGCGTTTGGGTCGATCACGACTTTTTCGAGAAAGGTGAGCCAACCCCCTCTCTTATTTTACACATGTGTGTATGTGCGCGTGTGTGTTAGCATGCTTTCAAGAAAATGTTGAGATTTTGATTTCGCTATAGTCGTCTTCAATATCCTCTCCAACAGTATGAGTACGAGCGTTTTTTTAAATGTTAACATGGATTGGCAGTCATTTGCACTTACATTTCTTTTTTTTTCTTCGGTAGAATTTACTCCCCGAGGCGGAAAAGTAACTTTGGAAGTGCAATACGATTCCACCAATTGTTATTTGATTTGTAGTGATACCGGAAAGGGCATCAACTCGGAAGAACTGCCGAGGATATTTGAGAGGTTTGCTGGCTTTTTTTGTATCTTTTGGGCGCGTTCGCCATGTTCCTAAAAGATGCTGAGTACTGGTGAATAGATTTCATCGAGCCGAAAACTCGCAAACGGCTGAAGGCACTGGGATTGGTCTGGCTTTGGTTCAAGGTTCGCAGTATCACACCGCCATATGTCAAATCGTTTTTAATTTTATACTATGAGCGCTAAGCAAGCCTGATCGTCTGTCAATAGATATAGTTAAGCTTCACGGTGGCACACTAGATGTAGAAAGTGAAGTTGACCGGGGATCCAAATTTACTATCACCTTTCGTCTCGGGGTGACTCATCTCCCTCCCGATTCACTCGATCTTTCAGCTGAGAGTGAAATTGATCAATTCAACGATCGGGTGATCGCCTCCAATGCCCGTCGTTGGATTTTGGGTGAGGCAGAACCCACCCGATCCTTCCTGGTCGATCGATCTCCCGGCAACTCGGATTCCTCCTCGCGTGGCTCTGCCGACCCCCCTATGACATCTATGCATGAAGGTGTCCTTTCCACGGCGGGTTCGACTGTTCTCATTGCTGATGATAATTCCGATATGCGTGCATTTCTTAAATGTGTTCTAAGTCGGGAATACAACGTGGTAGAAGCCGTTGATGGGTATCAAGCGCTTCAACGGGCCAAGCTCAATCGACCTGACATTTTGGTTTCAGACGTAATGATGCCCGGAATGGATGGCTTCGAGCTTATCCGGCGTCTCAAAGCTGATAGCGACACCGCAGCGATGTCTGTCATCTTGCTATCGGCTCGAGCTGGGTCTGAGAGTCGAATAGAAGGTCTCGCAAAAGGCGCGGATGATTACCTAGTCAAGCCGTTTGAGGCTAAAGAGCTGGTGGCTCGAGTCAACACTCATCTCCAAATTGCCAAGATGCGACAACGATTAGAGGGGGCAGTAGCAACACGTACTCAATTACTGAGGGAAAACGAGCAGAAATATCGGGACTTATACCATACATTTGAAGTCATATCCATGCTCTGTCCGGTTGGGATATTCCAACTGAGTCCTAGCGGTCAAATCACATTTGCCAACAACGCTTTTCGCTCCCAGTGCAAGCTGAATCCAGGTGAACCGTTGAGCCTGTGGATGAGCTGCATACATTCCTTGGACAGTCAGGGGATCGAGGAGATGTTTGAGCAATCCATTCGAGCACGGCAGCCGATCAAAGGGGAATTCAGGTGGAGAGACGGATCGTGGTGCTTTTATGAATTGACACCTTACTATAAAGAAGACGATCTGTTTGAAGGCTACCTTGGCTCAACCACTGACGTGACCGAGCGTAAGGAATCTGAGCAAAAGCAACTCGAGGCTGCCGAGGGTCGAGCTCGGGATGCTGAGGAGAGCAAGCGTCAGCAGGAAGCGTTCATTGACATGGTATGAGTCCAACTCGACAATCCTTATATTATCTGCCTACTTGAGTCATGGTATCTCACTTTCCTCATCCTCTCTAATCCGATCATTTTAAAATTCACCAATTTCAGACGTCCCACGAAATTCGGAATCCTTTACATGGGATTCATCAAGCCGCCGACCTTTTATACTCCTCCTTGAAATTCCTGTGTGGCTTGGTGGAAAACAGTCATCATATCAGTGGGCCCGATCTGGTTCAATTCCGGGACGAACTACGAGAGGACATTGATGCAATTGAAAGTATACAATTATGTGCTTCACATCAGTGCGTTTCTTCATCTCATCTCCTGTATTATCACACACTGATGGACACTAATATTTGCATGCCTATTTGAACTTTGTAGGTCGAGGATAGCGGATGATATCATCAATGTACAGTCATATTCCATAGGATGTCGACGTCTCTCTGGAAGCTGAAGGAAATCTTTTGATGTGTCCCTGGATGTAGGTTTCTAAACTAAGTATGGGCCTCCTGACCACTATCAAGACCGACTTCGACCTGGTTGGTAGAGTGCGCGAAGTGCTTTCTATGTATCTTATTGAAGGCTAGTTTTCTCCTCCTGATTGCATTGATCTCGGGTGCAAGACCATCTAACCTCCATCAACTTTTTTTTTCCTTTTTTTTGCCTGGTAAAATGCTTACTCTAGCTCAACAGAAGTCGGTGGAGCTGAAGCTCCAAATCGGCGAAGGCTTAGATACCAATCATTACATTTGTGCTGACCCAAACAGACTCGCACAAGTTATTATCAACTTCCTCTCAAACGCCTTGCGGTATACCTCAAATAGCGATGGCCCTAAGAGTGTCACGGTCAGAGTTGATGTAACTACCAGATGCCCTGAACCTCGTCCTAATGTTCGAAGGATTGGCTCCTTGAAAGCTGAGGCCGAAGCAGTTGAGCCTGAAGACTTGGTCTTTGCGAAAGTCGGTGTCCAGGACACTGCGAGAGGTTTATCACCAGAAGAACTTTCAAAGCTCTTTTCCCGATTCGTTCAAGCTAATCCTACTCAAGATCAATATGGCGGCAGCGGGCTGGGATTGTACGTTTCCCATCGATTAATCGAGAACCATGGAGGTTTTATCGAAGTGGAGTCGACCAAAGGCCATGGCTCCGTATTCTCCTTCGTGATCCCAACTAAACGGAGTGTGAGACCACCGTCAACGAACAGTGCTAGTTACAGCCATGGTGGCTTGCGGGGATTCACCCGAGCGATCAACGAGGAGGAAGTCGTCGAGATGCAGCCCGCGTCTGCCCTTCTTCCGGGCGGGACAATTGCAGCCGGGGGCGGGATGAGCAGTCGACTTCCGAGCCCGGATATCCATTCTAGTCCTATTTGTGATGATCGTACTCCGCCCCCGGAGAGGTGTACACCTCAACAGCTGCAGGGCGAGAATTTGATGATGAGCGCATCAAGTGAGACTTCCAACTCGATCGCGGCAATCGAACGGCACCATACAGGCTCGCACCCGACTCATGTCCTGGTGGTCAGCCTGAAATTCTTTTGGACGATTGGTCATGTTCTACTCTAGTGAAATGATTTCGGTACTGATATAATATGGTTGGTGTTAATAGGTCGAGGATAACACTATCAACGTCAAGGTCATCAAGCGTCAGTTGACTCAGAAAGGCTACTTGGTCTCTGTAGCAATGGACGGCAGAGAGGCCCTTAACAGACTGTACGCCGACGCCTCAGAATCTTCTGGCTCGTCTTCGATTGACATCGTCCTTATGGACATCCAAATGCCCGGTTCGTGATGTGTTCTTTACGTTCACCTTTCGTAGTATCTCTCAGCAACCACTTACATTTTTTTTCATTTGTTCTATCCATTGGGGCGTTTCCATTTTCAGTCATGAATGGCTTGGAGGCCATTACTCACTTAAGAGCAGCCGAAAAGACTGGAGAAATTAAGAAACGATATCCTGTGATTGCTGTGGTAAGATTGTTTTTTCTTCTTCTTTTCTTTGAATGATAATCGAGCAATCGAAAAGCATAAGATCAGTCTTTACCTGGTTTGGTCAGGTATTGAACACATGCTCATGGGATTCTTGTTCTTTTTCTTTTCTCATTTTTATATTTTTCTCTCTCGGGCATAGACGGGCAATGCTAGGAAGGAACAGACTGAGCAATGTCTGGCTAGTGGATTTGACAGCGTGAGCCGTAATTCCCAGTAATGCGAAAAGTGTCTTGGCCAGAGAAGAGTCACTTCTGACGCAGTGATCTTGTGACTGGGTTCGATGTGTCAACAGATATGCGTGAAGCCGTATAAAATCGACGAAGTCCAAAGTCGTATGGAAGCTTTGCTCGCTAACTTGGTACTGGACGACAATTAATTCATCCTATGCATACTGTTATATACTTATATCTGTCCAGTGCTTTTTGTGTGCATCTACTTCTCCCGCTGATTTTTGATTTCTTTGATCTTTCTCCCTTTCTCAAATATTTATGTACATATGTGTTGACTTGTATGTTTTGTTTTGTTGGACAATAGTGATTATATTTTTCTTTCTTTGTTGTTTGGCTTGATTAGACTAGAAAAATGAATTGACTTCAGATATACGTCTTAGCATATTGCAAATGAACAAAAAAAAGGGGGGGGGGGGGAATAGTTAATAGTTTGGATATGTTGTACATGATCTTATTCAGGTTGCATGCTGATAAATACATGTAAATATACTAGCCAGAAAAACCTCCTTATTGCAACACCTGCATTGATTTTAATTTGAATTTTTTGTTGCTTTGCAAAGTGGGTATCTTGTTTGCTTGTGATATGCCAGTTTATGTACTGACGCTGTAATGTTGAACACCTAGGAATATTGTGATATATCCAGTGGATTGCTCAACCCACAAATATCAAGTATCACCAAAATTGTTGCCATAACTATGTTGCTGCCAAACAAGGCTTGAAAGTGATTTTGGTCAGATTGATAGTTTGTCCTCTCTCTGGATGACTCGCAGGTTTATGGACCAAGGGATGGATCAATAGGCCACAGTTTTCCTCTTGATTAAGAATGTAGCTTTGGATATTTCTTGACTGACAGTCAGAGCTGGATTGGACACTCTTTTGGGGTTTTCTTGTTGGCGCTTAACCCCCTAAGGGGTTTACACACCTATCACGGTTCGCGGGAAAAGAAAAAGTTCAAAGAACGGCCAGAATAGTTAGACTCGAACGACAAACAGCCGAACATCCTCGAAGCAAACGAACGAGAAAAATTTGATCGACCTTCGTTGTTGAAACTCGATCGGTCGATTGGCGTGCCCTCGAACCGTAAATACAGATTCACCTTCAGTCAGATGTCAGGCTTCATGTCTGGAGCCATCGATCCAGCATTGTTGAGCGGAGGCGGAAACACGACCACCAGCAACGACCCAGCCTCAGCCCCGGTTACAGACCACAACAGCTATCAGATAAACAACACCGGCGCATCTTCCTCAACCTACCCGCATCATTCATCGCTCAATCCACAGTCCTTTTCTGCCAATCCACACTCCTTGGCTCAAACTTCATCATCTCCTCATGCCGCTTCGTTCGGCTCATTCTCTCACCACCCAAATAACCATGGCTTAAATCTCCCCTCTTCCTCCTCATCTTCCTCCTTCCAACCTCCCGCTACTACTTCTCTCATCGCCCCCACAAGTCTTCCCAACGGCTCTATCCCCGTCCAAGGAACCCCGACTAACAACGAAACCCCCCTGTCGAACGGAATGTCTGCCAAAGACCAAGAAATGCATCAAAAGGATCAGTACGTGAAAGCTTCGGACAAAACAGTGTAACCCAACAGCCCCCTAATCCATCATTCCTTTCTTTCTTTCTTTTTTTTTTCTAGGGAGCTTGCGCAATTTTTGTTGAAGATGGAAGAATATAAGCCTGTGATACCGGATGAAGTAGCGGCGTACTACTTGCAAAAAGTTGGCTTTGAGTGCACGGATGTGAAGGTGCAAAGATTGCTGGTGCTAGCCTGTCAAAAGTTCGTGTCGGATATAGCGCAAGACGCGTTCAGTTATGCCCGCACTCGGACGGGCCAGGCCCCGGGTGGTAGACAAGGTCCTCTCGCACCTAATTCAAACTCGGCCGGGCTCGCTAACGGCGCTTCTAATAATAACTTAGGCGCTCGAAAGGTATGCTGTCTTTATTCCCCCCATTGTTTCCCGATGTCTCTGCCACTCATTGGCTCTTTTATTCTTCATCATAGGATCGTACTCGCACTGTTCTCACCCAGGAAGATCTCGCACAAGCTCTGGCTGAGTACGGCATCAATGCCAGTCGGGCACCGTACTATCTATGAATCGCTTTCAATGCCTTCCCCCCCCCCCCCCCCTTTCTTTCGTTCATCCCCACACGGTCACATTTTTTCTCTAAATTTAATAAATACGAACCTCAAACCTTAAAATAAAGCTGTTCACGCTTCATATTTTCTTTTTTGTGTGGGCTTCATTTTTTTGTACACCAGTCTTCTGTCAGCTTTCTGCATGCATGTTGTATGTGTGTGTGTGTGTTTCTACGTCTATCATAACCAGCTATTGTTCCTAGTCAACTTAAGCAATATCATGAACTTTTGATTTGTTGATGTTTTTTTTTATATGGTGGAATGGTATCTTTTTGTGTTGGTCTAGGGTCCTTCAACCAATAGAAACTGTACATATCTATGGTACTTGTACTATGAATTGGAGTGTTGTTCGGCCTAGCTGACTCCCCCCCCCACGCCACTAACTTCTTTAGCACCAAGAATGTTGAAAATGTCTGGTTGATCTTGTCAGAAATAGATATTGGGATCCTTAAAGATATGAGATATGTTCACTATGAAAAGCAACTATCAAAATAGACACTAGGAAAACATTGGTTCTATGAAGCACTGTCCAACGCATTGATCATGTTGTGCAAGCACTCATGAAGGTGTTAGAGATGGGGTAGTGACTTGGTTGTGATAGGTGGATATTTTAGGGTTTCGTGAACCATGGTTGTAGCTGCGCCGCAGCATCACATTGTATTTAGTCTGTCCTCTGTCCCGCCCAGCGAGGGTTCCTTTTTCTCCACCAAGTTTAGGGATCACCGCCGGGATAGCATAGTGAGCTAACCGCGATTGCCGGGACACGACAGGTAAGTGAAATTCATACCACCGAGTTTAGGGATCACCGCCGGGATAGCATAGTGAGCTAACCGTGATTGCCGGGACACGACAGTGTTACCAAAGCGCTCCTAACAGAAGGCTGCATGCTGACTCTCTGAGGATGCTCTGCTAGCCTTGATTTTGGGTTGAAGTGATCAATCATACCAGGGGGCATAAGAGCTTGCATCTAGAAGCTCCCTGCTACCCCAGGTATATTCCTGTGGCATGTCCAATCACACACAACAGAAGAACAAAGGACATCAACCCCAACAGAAATCACCCTTGCAGGGCGGGTTTTGGAAATATGTGAGTCACTACAAACATCCGCTCATTTCCCCCATTGCTTGCACAAAATATAAGTGAGGAAGTTGCAAAAATGGAAATATGCGTTTATTGAATGTATCTTGAAGGCGAGAAAAAAAGAGCTCAAACATTTTAGAGGGATAGGAGTCAAGTTCAGATTATCAATACTTCGATATACAGCTTTTTTGTTGTTGCTTTCAACCTAATTTGACATGTCCAGATTCGAGGAATGGTTTGATTGATCGGTAAGTGATGAAATGGATTGAGCCTTTTTCCAGCATCAGTGGCTCAGAACTTTTTTTTTAAAAAAAAGTAAAGATTGTGATGTGTCAGGGTTTTCAGAAAATCCATTTCCGCCCGACACAGCAAAATAAAGAAGATCGACATGGTAATTTTAGTTTCCAGCCGGGTGCCACACAGTTGGATTATGTAAAATCAAAAAAAAAAAGTTATTTATCAAATGGGACGGTGGGCTGAATTTGGCGGTGTATGAAAAAAATCAGGAGAAATCATGACTGACTTCGGTAGATAGACCGGACCGCAGGGTGATCGGACCATAGCAAATACACCTTCATCCAAATCGGGCCGGATGACTAGCATTTGAAGCAACCCATATAAGTTTCCAAAAACTAGAAAGGCAAACATTCGGGGCGTGGTGTCCACACACTCATGTGATCTTCATCCAGTTTTCGATATTTGCTGGGGAGTTGGTCTAGCACTGAGTCGTACAGAAGATTGTGAACTAGTGTCTGTTCCCTTTGAAAAAAAAAAGAAAAACGAAAAACGAAAGGGCCAAATCAGTCCCGAATAAAAATATGCCAAATTTCACCGTTATTGGTGGGCTTTGGTAAGGAGGAAACCCTTTAGTGATGGAGAGTAGGAGCGCGAAACTGTAAAGAACCTTGAGCAGTATTCTAAATCGACCTTACTCAGTCTTGACCGTGTTTCAGGATCCATCAAGCAATGATCAAAGAACTTATCTAGCTAATCAATTTTCCATCATGAGCATCGAAAAAACAAGACCGTTTTCCTAATTGCATGAGTAATACAATTTTCTTTGGTGACTTTGACTTAACTTTGAGCATTCTACATCTCGCGTAAGCTTTACAAATGTACCTCAGATGCTCTATCTCCGTTTCGATCAACATCAATCTAAAGTGATTGCCACTGGATAAGTCCTCAGGGTTGTTAGCGAGCACGTCTAATGCGAGAGACTGTCAGAAGGGGAAGTTTCATCTAATCAGTACATGCCGCTCTTCGCACATTGCGTAGCACGATTGAGAAAAAAAAAAGGGGGGAGTCACGGAAGCTCGAACCTGTTGCTGAATTCTCGACAGTGCTTTTTCTAGTAGTTCCTCCTGATGCTGCAAGACTTCCGGCGCGAATCGCTCGTTTATCCAATGTCTCATCAGCTCTTCCGACAGGGTTTCGCCCGGCAGGTCTTCCGACTCTCCTTGATCATCGCTTGCCCTGTTATCTGGTTCCGTTTCCCTCGTCGAGGCGGTTTCCATTGCGTTTTTCGTCCCTCTTTGCTCCGGCCCCTGCTGTTCGATCGGTTCTTCCGTGGCGCGCCCGTTGCACTGTCACAGACTGTCGCATCCCTGTCACAGATGCCACCGTACTGATTGAACCAGCTCCACCGCGGGGACTAAATCAGCTGACTCACTGCAAAAAAAAAACTTGCTCAACTGCCTGCAGTTGACATGCTGAAAGTCCAAGAAAGCTTCTGGTGTTACTCCAACCTTTCTCCAAGAGTGACTCAGCCAAGATTCGATGCACAGTCACTGTGAAGACCGCACAAGAAATCAATGTAATTTTTGACAGTTTTTTGAGCCTTCTCAAACTTTCCTGTTACTTGAATCCCCTGTTTGAGCCACATATGACTACTGACACACC
>LAVV01007281.1:0-23744 GCA_001263375.1 Puccinia sorghi
GGCGGCGGCTGGTCCTGAATGAGGTTTTTGAGTGAGAGATGATTAGAGTTAGCAATATGTAATGGTCAAGGTTAAGAATATAGATTGCTAACTGGGGGATATACAAAGGTGCGGGGACTGGAGATAATCCCCCAGTTGGGAAACCCCTGGCGAGTCCCAGAGGGGGTTACAGGATCATAACACAAATTGTGGATTGAAGAAATCACCCAGTGACTTCTTCTCCAGTGGAAAATACTTGTTGACAGACTCAGCTCTTTTCTGTCATTCTGAAACACCGTACCAGCATCCAAGAGACCAAACAAGCATGTTCTCACTGATGAGCAACATGATTTCAGCCTTCATCTTTCTGGTGAATGTGTTGTAATTTAAAATTGCATTGGAATTGTGAGTGTCAAGCAAGAATGATTTGACTAGGATTACTTCTTGGATAATTGTGTGTAGACTCTGTTTGAATTGATTCCTTACTCCTGTTTTGTTGAAATAGAATGCGGTACAGCGGCAGGGATCATGAAAGAAACGAGTTCATGGTACTTGCTTGATCCTTCAGAGAGACAGATGAATGATTTACTTTTCAGGTTGTCTATACTCAGTCTATATATATACACTCCCACATTTGGCCTGTGATGTGCCCATTGATTAATTTACTTGGCCCCAACTCAGAGAATGACAATAGTTCATGAGTAGTATCCGGGGCTGATTTTTGAATGTTTTAGGAGCTCTTGTTCTGGCTTTCAGATACCACAAGAACAATTGTGTACTTTTTAAAAGATACTTATAATCAATAAAATGAGTCTGCATCAGGAAACAAGACTGCTCCTTCGGCCCAGCTAGTATCTAGAATATTGTATACCTGCAGTTCTGTCGTGATGGTCTTCTGCGGGGCAAGTCCCACTGGTAATTCTGGAACTAAAACCATTTGCCCAGGATAGTGATGATTAAAATATTAGAATCCGTAGTTTGGGGTCCATGAGCGGTGCAGTTTCCTGATATTCGGGCTGTTCAAATGTTAAGTTTGAGGCGGAACCATGATGGTTGATGGTTGTGATGTGTGGGTGGGTCGATTGGATTGCTCCACATGATGAGTCCGTTCTACGCATGCGTCGTAATTTCCAATTTATTTATTTATTTATTTATTTTTACTCAAAACCCTTCACAGCCAGGAAAACTCACTCCATACTCTCTGATCATGTCACATTGTACTGCGGCCGAAACTATCACTGCGTTCAACTCAACCATCACCAAGAGACCCATGAGCACCAGTATCCTCCCCAGTCTCTCCCTCGACAGTCGTCCGTCCGCCTCCTCCAAACGTGCCTCAACCCCCTACCGCACCCCAAACCCCAGGAGACCCTCCAGCACTTCCCAGGCAGCCCTCGCCAGCAGTCAGAGTCGTGTCGCACTCAACCTTCTCAGACGTCTCTCCACACAGAACTCGCTCCGTTCTCCCCCGTTTATCATCCGCGACTTTGCATTCAAACCCTCCGACCCAAGACATACTGGTCTCCGACTACCCAACAACGACAACAACATCAGTCAGAAGAGTGATACAAATGACTTTCTCGAACTCAACACTCCTCTCAGCGCCCATGCACGCTCATCCAGCAAGTCGACCTTCTGGAATATCTGTGCCAGCCCCACCGGCCAGGGCACAACCACCGAATCCGAATTTGAGAGGGACCTGGAGGAAGCGGAACATTCAATGGAGATTGACAAGCTGATGCATCAAAACGGCCAAGACTCCTCTAGAAATGGACCATCAAACGCGTCGTCAGACTGCATGGTCCAACAACAACATACACCTCAGCTGGGAGAAAATGGAATTGGGGGCGAGCAGGCACTGAGTGGACTGACCTCCAAGCACGAGAATCTCTATGTCTCGTTGTATGAGTTTGTGGCGGAAGGTACCTCGGAAATGAACCTCTCCAAGGGCGAGATCGTCGCGGTACTGGAAATCATCTGCGACGGCTGGGTCGTCGCCCGGAAAACTAACCTGCTCATCGACGACGACGGCAAACTCTTTCACTCCGACCTCTCCCCCGTCCTACCTCATGAACTCCCCCTCCTCCTCTCTCTCTCCTTCAACAACGAGGACCACAACAATCACCAGCATCTGTCTCTCACCGGCTTATGCCCAGAAAACTATCTGCTCAAAATCTCTTAAATCACTCTCTGTCATCCTCTCTTCTCTTTCCCAACCTTCACCCTACCCCTCTTGTTCTGTCAGTATAATACCTATATACAAATGAATCCCCTTATTCCTCCTTTACACTTTTTTTTGTTTCCATTGAAAAATCACATCGATATGTCTTTGTCTCCCTCTCTGAACAACAACCCCCGTACTTTCTCCCTTTTCTCAATCCAGTCAAAGAACTGGCTCCTCTTTTCTTTTTCCATTCTCCTCCTTGTAGTAACTTTATTTATTTATTTATATTTGAGCCATTTTTCTTTTCACCAATCAAGTGAGATCCCTAAACCACAGGAACCCTTCTAAACCTAAATGCACATATATACATACATGTTTACTACATAGATATGTTTTTATGTTAGAAGAACAAAAGTTTTACACATGAATTTATTCATCTTTGTTCTTGTTTTTGGTGGTCTTGCACTGACATTCAAAAAAATAACATTCAAAGTTTTTTTTTCTGCCTCAGAAAGAGAGAGAGAGAGAGAAAAGTATGATGGTGTGATTTCCTATGTAATAATGTGAATGGGATCTGATTTATAATAATAGCTTCAAGGAAGGCCATAAGACCCCACACAAGCTGTAGTGCTGCAGATGAGGGACCAAAGATGGGGTCTTATGGGTATGCAGCATTGGGCTGGTGAAGCTGGAAAAGTCTATACCCCCCTTTCCCTGCTTCCTTTATAGCTGAGAGATGAAAATTTATATCTCCAATTAACCTTCCACTCTTTTGGGCACACTGGTTGGATGTTGATAGTCTGCATTGTCAAACTAACTGGCCATTCTGCGTGATTTTTATTTTTGGATTCATCTTACTCAGTTAGCTCTTCTTTGTTTTATGAAAAAATGACCTGATGAGATGAAAAGAGCTGGATAAACAAAGGTGGATTGCAGAAGGATGGATTTCATTAGCAATGAAAAAGAGTGAAGGAAGAGACAAAGAAGAAGAAGGGAAGAGAGAAGAGTGAAAAACAAAAGGACCACATACCTGGAGCAACAAATATGGATTGTGGAAGGATTAGGAAAGGTCCTCCCACATAGGCTGCTCCAGGTATGGTGCATGACTTGTGAGATTAATTTGACATGAAGCTGAGAGGTGTGTAGCACACAGAATAATGAAAAACAGACAACCTAACATTAACCCCCAAATTCATCCCAAGAAAGTTATCTTCCCACTTACACAGTGTCATTATAACCCATCAATAAACCTCCTTTCCTCTATTCATCTCTCTCTCCTCTCCTGGGTTGATCTAAAAATCAGCCTTGCTGATCATCTGTTTCCACTGCAAAAAAAAACTTGCTCAACTACCTGCAGTTGACATGCAGAAAGTCCCAGGAAGCTTCTTTTGTTACTCCAACCATTCTCCAATTCTCCAAAAGTGTTTCAACCAATCTGTGATGCACAGTCACTGTGCAGACTGCACAGTGACTGTGCCAAAAAATCTACAAATGCAAATATGTGGAGTTTGGATGCTTGGTTGGAGCATGCTGCATGTCAACTGCAGGCAGTTAAGCAAGTTTTTTTGCCATGTTCTCTCTTGTTTTTCAAGCATTTTTCTTTTCTAAATTAAATAAAACCACATATGTTTCCACTTGGACTGCCTAAATTTCTTTTGGAACTGGTTCTTCAAAAAAGATTAAGGTCTTACCAGGACCCACTGTTGAGCCATGCAGTGGAGACCAATGATTACATGGCTTACTTCAGTCACCTCTTCTAAAGTAACTGTTAGATTTTTTCATAGATAAGAGGTATACAAATTGAAAACAAGAGCTCCTTCTTTCCTATATCCTGTTTATGTTTGTTTCTTTCTCTTTGAAAAACACCACTCTGTAAATGCCCAAAAATCTTTGTTATGTTGTCACTTTAGAGACACAAGCTCACAATATAGGTCTCTATTGGGATCTTAAGTTTGAGGTTTACTAAGACACCTGTGGTTTTGAAACAGGAACTCACATATATCCTGCTCATGATCGGTGAGAGAATTTGAAGCTCTAATTGGAGTGGTCTGATCTTGATTTTTTCTGAGCCTTTGTGGTAAATCTTCATTTTAATTTGATGATCATGTGGATGAGGCTGAACAAACTTTTATTGAAAAAACACTATGTAAAGAACTAAATGGTGGGTCATGAGCAAAAAATGATCTACTAATTCCTTGTGAAATTAAATAGTGAAACTCCACTGATTGATGAGGCCAATTTTGATACTCAGTCAGGAAACTTGATCTAGGTTATTGAGGCCATCATGAATACAAGAAATGAGGACTCAGCAGACCCCTCTGGCTGGCCAGTGTTCCTCACTCCTCCATTCCACAGTTCAGACTCTAATTCATTCAGTTAGGCTGTGTTTCTTAGTGTCATATGATGTGTGTAATATTTGATGCAAATTGTATTGAATTTATATGTTACTGAGGGTGAAATAATGTTGAGCAATATGGGCACAGTGATCAGGTGTTCATGGTGGGGGAATTACAATATATTACTTGATTTTCTGAACGCACAAACATTCAAACTCAAAAAATTATGTAATTTCACATGCATCATAATTCTTGGCCACATTTCAAAACTGAGGTAAATGCATGGGTGATCACATTGGATGACTTCCTGCAAGTCTGGATTGTTTAATCTTAACAGGCTAAATATGAATTTCAAACTTTGTTTGGTAGTGGGAACCTGACTGTCATCAATTCTTATCACCCAGAAAAGTTTGAGATTTAGAAATTGAAGCTCCAGATTAAGGAGCCTGGATGATGGGAATTCCTCCATCATCAGGTATATTGTCATGATCAATTTTACAAATAGGAGGTTCCATCTGAGGGGCTTTAACACCACTGGGAGACTTCCCCTTGGTCCTGATTGCTGTATTCAGATGTGCTAAATCTGAATTCCATAGTGTGCTTGTTGAAGGGGGCTGGTCTGTCATCAATTTTCATTGCCAAACAAAGTGTGGAATCTAGAATTAAAAGTTCCAGAGATTGAGTATTCTGGGTCAAGGGAAGTCTCTCACTTTTCGGTACCATTATATGGACACAAAAGTTTCATGATTTCTTTTTTTTTTACTGTCATCTGATTGCCTTGAACAACATCATCTCAAAAGGAGATGTGCTGGAGCCAAGTGAAGAAGATGATGATACGCAGTTTTGAACCTTTTTGTGGAGCTTGTTAATGTATCTTGTGTTATGATGTAAATGAAGAGTGAATTCAGCATAGTTATCCACAATGGGTCCGTAGCTTGGGCCCACTGTAGATGCATTCGTGTGTTGCTGGGGTGAGGGAGTTGTTACCTTCATGGTGGAAGCTGATGGCTGACCCGGTATGAGCAATGCCATGGCGAGGTGTGAGCGATGGGGGGAAGTGTTACCGAAGAAGTGGTGCGACGGAAGGAGTGGGAGACTGTTTCCTTTCATTTCTCTTGACCACTTGGCTTCTTCGTTACTTCTCCTTTACTTCCTCTTCTTCTTCTTTACTTCCTCTTCTTCTTCTTCTTCTTCTTCTTCTTCTTCCTCAATTCGATAATGTCAAACCAACCAGCAAGCGATGATACTCGATCTGTCCCTCAACGTCCCAGCAGGATGCCTTACTATACTCCCGCCAACCCTCGCCAATTCTCAAGCTCAGCCGCAAAGAGAGAATCCGTCATGGCACTCGGCTCCATCGCACATCTCCAGCATTACTTCGTCAGGAATGGTTTGGCCGCAAACAACAGGTAATGTACCTCTGCTGCATCCTTCATTCCATCATCTTATCGAAACTGATTCTTCCGGCGGTATCTCTATACACAGGTCTGCCAGCCACAAGAACATGATTCTTGCGATACCAGGTCGTGATCCAGACCAATTCTCAGAAGAGGACCAACTTGCACTCCAAAATCTTCCCCCAGAACCTGCCCCTCCACCCCCAAAACCAAGCCAACCACAATTCCCTGCCGGAAGAGCCTTGCCAAATTTAACCGACCTCGAATCAGCTCGTCAGGAGGTCATGGCTCAGCTCGATCAAGTTTGCGAATCCTGGGGTCTCATTCAACTAGCCGCAACTAGAGCTCCCTCCGTCGCCTCAAATCGTTCCGGTGATGACGAACTCAATCAATCCCTTCCTCCATCCTCCTCCGAATCAGGTTTACAGAACCTACAACTCTCTCACTTTTCTTCATCCCCCGCCGGCAACCATAACGAAGGTTTCGTCATCGACCTCATTTCACTCACCACTCGTGCCGTCCGCTCCGTCCAAAAATTCATCCTTACCATCCCCGATCCTGACATCTTCAGTCCTGCCAATATTAGCAACCTCGGTGGCGACCTTCAGCGCCGCATGTCTCAGCTCGAGCTCTCAACCGCCGCCCGTCCTCGAACCTCCCGTTCTACATTCATAGGTCCACCTTCCTCTTCCTCCTCCTCTTCTTCCTCCGCCCGACCAGATTCATCTACCTTCATATCTCGTAGAGCTACCGCCGGTTTCGATCCCTTCGCACTCTTCAAAAAACGCACCGTTGCTGGTCCAATGAGGGCCTATGCAAACTCTCAAACTCAACCCGTAAAAGACGACCCCTTGTTGATCCTACGCAAGATGTCCCTGGAAGTTTTGGCATGCCTGAAGGATATTGAACACAAATTCAGAATCCCAGGCTCATCAACGCCCATGGATAATTCGGAACTTTCACCCACTTGGCAATCACCCAATCAGAATCATAAGCCCGACTCTCCGCCCAGCATGATCGAATCAAAAATTGCAGAACAAGACGATGAGAACTCAGAAAGCTCTCTGATCCTACCCAACATGAGTTGGGAATACCGTCATGATGTCAGTCTGGAAGAAGTACGTGAAGAGGCGCTGGTCGTCAAAGAATGGCTTGAATGCGTCGATGGGATTCTGGAAGGACTGAAGATCATCACCGGTCGCCGAAGGAAAAAGGTCAATCTCACCGTCTTGAATCATCCCAAGGCCAAGAAGAAAAAGTCAACAGCAACTACAGGGCGCAACGTATTCAGGAAAATAATGAATTCCTCCAAATTACAACCAAATCATTCACCAAACCCAGAGATCAAAGTTCCAGACATCTCCCTGGATGATGCCACGACAGAGGATGATAGTAACTCAGAGCCGGAAGAGGAACAAGATAGTGAAGAGCTATTGCCAGATTGGGCCCGAAATGATCGGTTCATAATTAAAACTACTAAATCGGATGAGAATGGTAATCAGATTGAAGTCCAAGAGAGTGATCAGTTTGGGAGGCTGTTTAGCTGCTTGGTTAGTCATCTGCCCACTGAGCTTCTCCCTCATCTTGCCCCCCCTCATGGCGAACATGGATCTAGACTAAACTTCCTGGATTCCTTGTCGTGAGTATTATTCTTATAAATGTATTTATTTTATCTTGGTTATGCATTCAAACCCAGAGCAGAAAATAACAGGGAATAGTAGTTCAAACAAAGCATTCTCATTAATTTTTCTTGCTGTTAATTAAACCACTAGTGATGGGACATTGCTATGTTTAGCGTACAATACAATCCTCCGACAGTCGCAGAGGCCGTGGGGCTTTATCCCAGTCGAGAGTATCAACAACCTGGCAATTCCTGCGGGGATGAATTTCCAGTCGATTTTGATGTCACCGACGGCGGCGACAATGTCACGGCTGACGAGTGAGCAGTCGACAAGTAAGGCGATTCTACATGCAACCGACGAGCAAGGCTTGGCGGACGCGCACGACCGGCTCAGGAGTCCAATCTCCGCCGCGACCATTCGTTCCCGCTTCCCCAATGCCAGCCCGCCCTCTTCCGCCTCTCCTATCTCCTCCTCCGCGTTTGCATTTCCCACCGAATCCATCGCCTCCTCCTCTGTCACCGCCACCGCTAACAATTCGCCCTCCGCTGGTAAGGTCGGGCTGACGTTTCGTAGGCTGGAAAATATTAAGTTCTGGGCTGCGTGAGTCTGCCCTTTTTCCTGTCAACCCAGGAATATCCATCATTACACTTACACGCCTGAGTTCGCTTTCCTCTTTAGTGCATTGAAGCTCCGGTACATGATCAAAGGCGAAATCCCGTTGAACAGTAAGACGGAGCCCAACCTCAGCCAATCGACCCCCCCGACAACATTCCCACTAGATCCCACCAGTACTTCATCCACTACCACTGTGAATCATCATCATCCACATCAACTGGTCTCTAGCATCAAATTCGACCCTAAAGTCATTGCTAAAAAATCTGACGGCTGGGATATCGCGTTGGCCTTCATGGTCTTCAAATGGCTCGACTCTATTCAGGCTGAGAAACGCGAAGAAGTCTTGTTTTCTAAATAGTCTCTCTTCTCCTATCTCTCTGACCAGCCTTCTCGTTCTTTCCTTTCTTTAACTCGTTTTTTTTTTTTTCTTTTACGATTTCGTTTTTATAAAGAAGTGTTTTTTTTTTCTTGCCTCTTTTTACCGTGGGTGTTGCTGTTCGATTTTTGTCGTCTTTCTTTTTTTTTCCTGCGTCGGTCGGTCGGCCGGGTACGAGGCCTTTAAAGGAGTGGCAACTCTACAAGAAAGAAGGGTATTTTCATGTACTTAGTAGGAGTCTATGTTGTTGCTACCAAAAGAAACATAGGGTTTTTTCTTTCTTTCTTTTTTTTTAGTGGTTGTGGGGATAGCTGTGTCTGCACACCATCAAGCGCATGTTTCTTCTCTTTCTCTCTTTATATTTCATAAAAACATATTTATATATATATATATATATAGCAGATCTTCTTCTTACACCTGCACCGTCTTTTAAAAAAGGTGATACACTTCTCTCCCAACGCTAGGATGCTATGTACGCTATAGCCAATAGAGTGTGATTTAAGGTTTAGGAATTGCGGGATGAGGATGTGAATGGACTGAGAGATGAACCGTGGACACATCTACATTATCTGAATTACTTAGCTGAGACCTTATTATGTGGGCATCCAGTGTTGTCTCACCAAGAGAAAACAGGAAATGTTTATGGCAATTGGGCGTATATAATTGCCATGTAATTAAATATGAGAAATCATGCTGAGTTTCTCAGTCTTAGTTTTATGTACCACAGTTTCCCAGGTAAAATTTCACCACTACATATATTGGATCAGAAAACATGATGCAGAATCACATTATATCATGTTCCATAAATTAACATGCAGCAAAGATTGAAGTGGCAGTTCTTTCATGAAGTTTCATTTACAAAAGAGACGCAGTCTCAAGATCTGATGGGCTTTAATCCAACTTGATGATTACATTTGATAAAATGAAAAAGAAAGGAACAGTGATCGTGGAATTACAAGAGAAAGTAATGACTGGAATCACACCATGGAAGTCGAAAGGGGGTGAATTTTGATAAAATATTGTTTGTGTGCAGTGCCACTTCGGGGGTCTCCCAATGCCCCGGGTGATTGCGCCAACTCACCACCAAAAAAAAAAAAAAGAAGAAAAAGGGAAACTCACAATTCCTTCCAAAAACAACTCTTACTATTCTCCCAAGGACTCTGGCCATGATGTCATCCAACAAACGAAACTTACATCACCATCAAACGATCCATAGCAGCAGCAGCAACAACAGCCGCTCCTCAAAGGTAAAACCAACGAAACGTCATGGCGAACCCGCTCTCGACACCTGGTCAAGACTCTCAAAGGCAATCACTGAAATTCTGAACCACAATGCTTCCAAGCTATCATTCGAAGAACAGTTAAGCCCCCAACCATCACCCTCAAACAACAAACACTAACACTCCCATCTCACACAGCTATCGCTACGCCTATAACATGGTACTCTATAAGCAGGGAACCAAACTCTTCGTCGGCGTTCGTGACCTGGTCGCCCACCATTTGGACGAACAAGCCGCCCGGCATATCGAGCCCAACTTTCCATCACGCGCAAACCCTACAACAAACATTTCGCCTCCAACACCATCATCCACTGCCGTCACCTCAAAAGGAAAGGAGAAAGCCCTAGATCATTCACCACCCCCCGATTCATCCTCAACTCATCAACTACCCCTTGTCACGGGCCCCGCCTCTGAAAGACTCAGCGTCATTCAATCCCAAGAGCGCTTCTTGAAAGCCGTCCGGGAAGTTTGGGATGATCATGTAGCATGCATGAAGAAGCTACGCGATGTACTCAAGTACATGGTAGGTAGCCTACACTTTTTGTGTTGTTTTCCTCAAGAAAAATAGTCATAATAATAATAATATTTTATCTTGCATAAACAAAGGATAAAGTTTACACTACTTCCCCTGGTAATGGATATGATTCAATGCCGACCGTCTGGGACCTTGGCCTATACATCTTTCTAACTCACATCATCAGATCACCCCAATACCCCATCTCATCCCTCCTGATCAGTGGAATCATCACCCTCATTACTTTCGACCGGCTAGGCGATACTATCAACTCATCCGTCATCCGCTCTGCCACCGAGATGCTTACAGACCTCTCAAATCACTCCCCTGAAATCATAAAACGGATAGACGACCAGAAAGGCGGTAACGGCGGCGGCGAAGTTGGTCAGAGTATCTACAAGACTGACTTTGAACCCACCTTCCTGATCCACAGTCGCGAATTCTATCGTGAGGAGGGAAACCGACTCCTAAGCAGTGGTGATGCTGCACAATATCTCCAAAAAGTAATCCTTGACTAACCCTTCAACCTCATCTGTTCATACCCTAATTTTATGAGTCTTGTTTTTTATCTACCAGGTCGAAAAACGGCTCGTGGAAGAAGATATTCGCTCACAATCTTTTCTTCATGAAACCACTGAAACAAAGCTCACACAGATCTTGAATGAGGAGCTCCTCAAATCACACGTCCACGATATTCTCCACCACCCCTCCTGCGGATTGAAGGAATTAATTCACAACGACTGTCGAAGCGATTTGAAGCGACTCTACCAACTGTTCTGCCGACTGGAGGTTGAGAACGGACTGAGCCTCTTGAAAGAAGGTATCCGAGACTGGATTAAGGAGCGTGGCCAACAAATCAATGAGGGCACCGCCCCGCCGGCCTTGTTCTCAACAGCCGGAGGCGGGCCGGCTACAAGTGCCAATCCTAGCACCGAGACTTCCTCCGCCGGTTCGACCCCCGGGAACACTCTCGCCCTTCAATGGGTTACCAATGTCATCCAGTTGCGCGACAAGTTCATCGGCCTCCTTAGCGACAGCTTCGATTCTCACCTCCTCCTCCAGACTTGCATCGATGAGGGCTTTAGTGGGTTCATCAACGCAAATAAGCGATCCGCCGAATTCATTAGCTTGTTTATCGATGACAAACTTAAGAAAGGTCTGAAAGGAGTCCGTCCCCTCATTTATATCTCGGCGCATTTAAATATACGTTTTTGATTGATTGATTGATCCCAGATGTTTTTTTTTTTTTTTTCCTTCTGATTGATTATCTGGAACAAATAGAAAACTGAGGAGGAGATTGAAGAGCAGTTAGACAAGACCATTGCACTATATAGACATTTAAATGAGAAGGACATGTTTGAGAAATATTACAAGAACCATTTGGCAAAGAGGTTGTTATTCGGCAAGTCGGTCTCAGAAGATACCGAGCGTAACATGCTAAGTAAGTTAAAGATCGAGTCGGGTAGTGCGTTCACTCGAGACTCTGAAGGAATGTTAAAAGACTTGAAGATGTCGAACGAGATGGGCAAGCTTTTCAAGGATTGGTGTCAGAAAAATCATCCAGTCAGTTTCTTTCTTTTTCCACATGTACGATTTTTTCTTTTCTTTTCTTTTGCTCTGAGCTTATCGAATCATGGGGGATAACAGGGAATTCAACTAGATCTGTCGGTGACAGTGGGCTCCTCATCGATGTGGCCGATGTCGCAAGCGAACCAAATGAGCTACCTCCACCCTACGGCGAGCTCGTCGTCCTCGATGACCGCCACCAGCAACCGGTCGGCATGTATCATCCCCAAGGTGCTGGAGGATGCCGTTAAGGTCTACGAACGCTTCTATGCCACCCGACACTCAGGTAGACGGCTCAATTGGCATACCGAGCTGGGAAATATGGAAATTAGGATCAAGTTCAAGAAATCGACCCATGAACTCTCCGTTTCTACTTTTGCCGGGATCGTCCTTTTGTTGTTTGATGGCCAGGATGAGAATAGAAGATTAAGTTATGAAGTTGGTCCCCCAATTCTCTTGGAGCTGATGTCTCTTCTTTTCAGCTGGGAATCTCTCTGTCTTCTAATTTTTTTTTTTTTTTCAATGCGTATTCAGGAGATCCAGACAGCGACGATGATCTCAGATGGTGAGCTAAAACGGACGCTGCAATCGTTGGCGTGCGCGAAGTACAAGATTTTGAACAAGGAGCCCCGGTCGAAGGAAATCAACGAAAAAGTGGACAAGTTTCGATTCAACGAGTCATTTACAAACCCCATGAGTCGAATAAAGATCCAGACGGTGACCAACAAGGTTGAGAATAAGCTCGAGCTAAAGGAGACCAGCGACCGGGTGGAGGAGGACCGGCGGTTACACACCGAAGTCAGTCATCACCCAACAAACTCTTGACGCTCTCCTCTCCCCATGTCAAACTCACCCCACCCCCCTCTGTTTATATATATATATATATATATACTTTTTTAGGCTTGCATCGTGAGAGTGATGAAGACTCGGCAGAGACTCTCTTACGTCGAGCTCAATGTCGAGGTGATTAGCCAGCTTAGTAGACGGTTCAAGCCCACCCCGGTGGTCATCAAGACCTCGATAGAGAAACTGATTGAAAAGGAGTACCTGATGCGTGACCCTCAGGATCGTAAAGTGATCATCTATTTGGTTCGTCTCACTCCATCTACATGTGTTTAGCCCCCCCCTCCTTTATCGCATTGCTTATTGGTCTTTGTGCACACACGTTGCGTGCCCCACAGGCTTGAGCTCAGCCGATTAGGATGTTTTGTACCTCTAGCCGTCGTTGTCTTCTTCTTATATGGTTCTAGCTGAGAGAAGAAGGACATAGCAACTCATTACCCGCCGGAACATTTTTTATCTATAGGTAGTATATTCATTATACAACTTGATTTAATCTGGAGCCGCCTCTTTTCCAAAGAATGCTTGATGTTTGTCTGTCTGTCTGTGTGCGTATGTGTAGAAAAGTAAAGCGTTTGTCAAGAATGGATTCAGGTGGATGAGGATGATGATAGTTTGCAGTAAACAGCGGTTGTGTTGGATGTGGTAGTACCATCAATGTATAACAGTTTGATAACTGTGCTGATCGCCTTGGCGCGGTGCTCCTAATAACAGCGTGTCTATTGTCCATGGCATCGTACTTCTCATTCGCTTTGTTAATGGCTGCTGTTCAGTTGCCCAGTGAGGAGTTCTCTCCGGTCGTGTAACTCTTTTCTTCCGTCAGTCGCCCCACCTCGGTCACCAGGCGATAGACGGCCTGTCTAAAATTTTATCCTCGATTGGCTCCAGGAGTCTTGACAGTGCCCGTTGCCATCATCATCCACCATTACTCGCAGGCCCAACAGTGGCCTCCATTCTGAAACACTAGTGCTTCATTCTCTCTCCAGCCTCTCTCCTTCTCTTACCTCCCTCTCATGAATATAATCTTCGAATGCCACTTTCCCGAGGAAGAAGATTATAAGCATCTATTTCGTATCACAGCCGCCGACCCTACGGACCGGTAAGTATTACTGACATGATGGCCATTATGTTGTCGCCAAGGGCGATGTTTACCCAGCAGGACAGTGAATGCCATCCGGGTTACGTAGAGCGTGGCCAGGCTTCCAAGAAAAAGCTAGCCAAGTTGAGCAGGCTGAGAGACTCTTGATATTCGAACATGCTGCAGCTGACCCTACAAATCCAACTAATAACAGAAGTGCTGCCGCTCTTCGCCTCTTACGATTCCCTTCAAGACGAAAAACTGATATGCTCAAACGTGCCGCTTCTCTGGATTCTTCTAATCCTACTTCCCGCCTCAAACGACAGTTGTCTCAGTGTTCAAAGGTTGTCAGACCTCTCGGTTGAGTCCTCTTGCGCTCTTCTATGCTAGACCCAACCAACGCTAAGATATATCCACCTCTACGCAATCAACAAACACAGATCCCATGGCAGCAACGGAAAGCTATGAAGAAGCAAGGATGCATCTCCAGAGTTTAAAGCTGGTCGCTCACTCGCCGAAGAATTTTCATCCCAGAGCATTCACCTCCAAGAGGCCGACAGCCTCCCTGCCTTATGTCACTCATCTGATCCCTCGGGAGATCCTGACTGAGAGCCTGCCCCAGAAACCTGCGGGAAACTTTCTCTTCAAAGCTTTGCCAATGCCTCCAGTTGATGAGGTGGAGGCCGAAAGAACTGCTAGTCAATCTACAAAATGGAAAACTGACCTCGGCCGATCTTCATCTGCCCCTACCAGAGTCCGCTTCGCCAACCCAATGGTTCAATACAGTAGTAGTCATACTAATACTCCCAAATCCGCCTCTGAATTATCCTCCAAGCTCTCCCAACGTCCAGCTACCACCAATGGTGAGCCCCCTAGAAGCTGCATCAAGTCTTCTACTACCGTCGAGCATCACAAAGAAGCAGGAAAGAATCGCGTCATTTCTGAAATATTACATTCAGACCCGGTGAGGCTATACTGTGATTCACCACTGCCAGAAGAAGATCAGCTTCAGGATACCATCAAGCTTATGGCCGATTGGATATTCCCGGAAGAGCTTGATGGAGGCCGTAACAAACAGCTGCAGCAGGGTGATCGAGGTGGTGGTGTGACTGTGGATCATGGCCACGCGAGATGCTGGAACTCGAGAAACAGCCGAGAACTGATGCCATCCAGTAACAACGTTGGGAAAGATATTCGCTCAGGATCTACGAGTCACAAACTCGAGCTCAACGATGAACCCAGATGCTTGCAGCAGAGCCGGACAGGCCACTTTCCAGCTCCTAATTACCCGCTGCCCTTGCCGGAAGAATCCTTCCCATCACCATCATTATCATTATCAGCAGCAGCGCCCTTCACGTCTCTCATGCCCATTTCATTGCAGCACCCCTCACGAGAGAAACTTGCTTGTACAGTTCCCTTCCAGCGGCAGGAGAAGCAAGAACATTCCAGCCCAGTCCCAAAGGACCGACGTGACACCAGCATCAAGTTCGCCATGTCCTCCAAAACCAGACGGATTGCGGTGTCCTCCAACTTTAATAATGGCGGCAGGGCGAGGAAGCTCCCAGTCCAGGGAATGAGAATACCGACGGGTGGCAAGATAACCGCAGGAGGAAGTGGTGAGCAGGACTCCGAGCATCGTAGCGCGACTACGGATCCGCGTCAAATATCATCCAACGATAGTGGAAAGTTGGCCGGCCTGTCGAGTCCGGCCATTGACGAGGAGGAGGACCAGTGCCACCAGAACACCGGGCCGCTATCGCTCTTCGACTCAGATAACAACAGATGCTTCAGAGAAAGGACAGACCAGAAATCGACTCCTTCTTCCCCTCACTCCTCCGAGCCCCTGACACTACCACCTTCCAAGGACGCATCATCCAGTCAGCTTTGCCCTCTTTCCCCGACCACCCGAAATCTCCCCATTTCTCCCTCTTCTTGTCCAGATTACCAGGCCCTTACACTCGTCAGCCCCGTCGCGCCGTGTCATCCCAACTCCCGGCTCGGAAGCCCTCACTCCGTCGCGTCATTACTGCCAGTCCCAGAGGGCGGCTCCTCCTCTTCTCAGCCCGACTCTCGCTCAGATGTTTCTCAGTCATCAGATACTTCTCGGGATTTTTCTCCAGAAGAACTCCTGCTCTCCCCAGATTCTCTTGATCTCTCAGCACGCTCCTCCTCTGCACACTCTTCTTCCCTCCCTTCTTCCCCAATAACTCATCGGCCTACTATTACTACTACAACTACTACTTCTCCTCTCTCTTGGAATTGTCTTCCTGTGCATGCCTTCGGTCAGTCTTCTGTTTCATGATCATGAAAACTTAAATGTCACTGTTAATGACAAAAAGTCAAAATTTAAAAAAAAAACTATGTTACAATCTAGATCATGCGGAAAATAGTGTAGATCAACATTCGGAACCGAGCAGTCCATCCATAGTGATTGCTTCTGAAACCAAAAAGCCAGATGGATTAGACATGTTTGGCCGCGAATTAGAGGGTCAAGCCGCAGGAGTGGAGAAAGATGGAAAGATCAAGATAAGGCGAAGGAGGGATACGATTGCGGTCGGGGAGGAGAGGCGAAGGGTTCCAATAACGGCGGTCTGTTCAGGAGCTCGACGTAGCTGTACATCCAGTTCGAACCGATGGGCGAAATGGGATTCATATCTCAGTGAACAACAGGAGGAGGTCGTCGAGTCAGTGATGATGGGAAGCAGCTCGGAAAGCTCCGGCACTAGCACTACTGGACGCTCTTCGTTTTCTGAAAGCCATGCAACGGAAGACTCTCTCCTGTGGGATTCCGCCCCTCAAATCGCTATCATCAAGCCTGATCAATCTCTCTTCTCCGAGCTCTCTTTCTCTCCTCTTCATCCCACAGATCCCGCCACTGGCCTCGATGATCTCCTTCTTGCCGACACCCATTGCCTCTTTCATTCAGCAAGCTTGGGAAACCAAGCAACATCCGGACCATCGAATCATTCTCCTGGAGCAGTCTCCAATTCCCTTGCGCAAGATCAAGCACCTTTCTCCAACCAGGAGTATGCAGCGAGACCAAACCTTTCAGCTCGTCCTGATGTCACTGCCAAAATTTCCAAACCTCCGATGATATCAAGAAAACGTTGCTTACCATTCATTGTACCCAAGAGATATGACCCACCGGACACATGGGCCAGACGCAGACGCAGACGAAGCCATCGTACTGGCTCAACAAACCGACGGACGACCCTCCCCTCCGGGGAAAACGCCTGGGCGCCGAGCCTCCATGATCACCCGGGAGAAGAAGAAAACAAGATGAGGATGATAACGAAATTTGAGAGCTCACTCCTGAGGTTTGCTCCCACGATTCTGCGGCGGATTCTGGAGGAATTAGAGTACCACGACTTCCTCAGTCTCAGCCAAGTCTCACGTGTCTTGAGAGCTGGCTTTGCGCTCGGTGAGGCCAAAGAAACTATCCTCCAAGTCTTCTTGGGTCATCTTGGATACTGCCGTTGTCTCACAAACGTCAAGGCCACAAAAAATAACCGCAGCCTACACGGGACGACGATCGAGATGGATGGCTTCGAAACGAGTACCTCGAACGTGCCGTTATTGCTGAAAGACGGTAGGTCTGAATGGGCAAGGGAAGCCATGATGGATACCAAATTTTCTTGGAGTTTGATGACGAGGTTGCGTAAGATACACACCTCCAATCCGCTGGAGATCACGTTACAAGAACTTCATAGCTTCCAACGCTTCTGGGAGACGGGAGGAGAAGAAAGGTTGGTTGGAGGGAGCAGAACTCGTTGGCAAAACTTATCCTTCATCCAAGGCTACTGTCGTGCTCACAATAGACTCCTCATTCGCGCCCGCTTTCTCGCCGAAAATCCTCACACCTTTCCCGCCCAACATTCTCTTCATTGTCGCTTCGAAAATACCCCCTTTTCTAACCCCAATCCTGCCCTCTTTCGTCTCTGGATACCCGCGGCTTCTCCCCGTATGTCCAAGGCCGACGTGCTCAAATGTGAGGTTGAACTCTTGAGGCAAGTGGTGTTTTTCTTTTTTTTTTTTTTGCTCTCATTTATATATATTACATTACATACACTAGATCAGAGCAAGAAAGAAAAGAAAAAGAAAAACTTACTTTTTTTTTACTTATAGATCTGGGATTCATGCATTCGTTAGACGAGGAGATATCATCTGGAATCTAGCCTTAGACAAGTCTGAGATGGGTTCTAAACTTATTTACGATGGCCTGCATCTGCAAGAGCTTTCAGACCTGGAGGATCCTGCAGGACATATTCCAGTGAGTAACCAACAAAAACGTTTCCCTTGCCCTTGAACCATAAAAAAAAATGTTGATCAATTCCGAACTGTGTGATTTTTTTTTTTTTTTTTTGAAAAAGAAGAATTGCTGAAGATATGATTGTATTCCCGAAGACCTTATAAACACGAGAGTATTGCTAACAGCAAAATCTCGAAAGTGGGGCGGTTACCTTGAATGACATTGGGGATTTGAGGGATGAGGAGTTTTTGGGGTTTGGGGTTCAGTTGTCACGGATAGTTAGGGACGGAGGTTGGGCGGCAGAGATAGGGTGGAAAGAGGCGGGGGAGGGACGAGTGGCGGGACGGGACGGGTGTGTGAGGACGAGCCTGATGATGATCATGAAGGACAGCCGGAACGGCGAGGCAAACTCATCGCGCCGAACCTCGAGGTTGTTGTGCTACAGGAATTCTTCACTAAGGCCTCGACGAGCCTTGATGATGATGCGCGAGCTGATGTGGCCCTGCGATCATCGTCTTGTTGGCTCGCTGGCTCGGATCGGCGAGCCCTGCCATGTCGCCCCTTTCGACCGCCCATCACCAACGAAAAGCTTGGAGAGTCATCCGCCAGGAAAGCGACACCGGCGTGCTCTCGTGTCGGTATACCGAGCCGCCCTTGGTCCTCCTCAGCTCTGTTCTTGCACCCTACCATTAATCTCTTACTCCTTCTAGTATCCTTCCCGACCTACAACCTCGTAGTCTGCACCTCTCTGCTCGTGAAACATGTCCTGTTATTCCAAATCGCCCTCCGCTTTACCCGCTCGTATTATCCCCTACCATTATTCAATGTCCAGCCTTCTTGTCAACTGGGGATTTCTTCCTCGTCTGATTTTACTTGACCTTGTTTTAATTACGATGCGTGCATGTGAGAATGACTATGATTGGTTTCTATTTGTACATAGGAGAATAGTGCGTCTTTGTATCCTCAGAAGAACAGCATTTTGTTTTTTTACCTGACTACGACAAAGTGAGGGGATGTATGAATCAAGATGAGGCTGGATCATAGACATGTTAATCCACCAATAGAGTGTTTCCAAGTTGACTCCTCATAGACACGCAGGCCATGTGTTCGAGAAAGTATGTAACCAAAAACAAAAAAAAAAAACAAAAAAGGGAGGGGGAACGGCCGGGACATAAAGGAGGGAATAATACACCCCAAAAAAAAAAAAAGAAAATTGTGTGGATCGTTGGCAGATGTTTCGGCTCCCTGGAACATGTGTTCTGGATGCAGGGAGCATAGATCACTCGCTACCATGTAATAGCGTAGCTCATACCAAGCTGCTGATTTGTCGGTAAAAAGAGACTGATTTTAACATGCATCAAGAAAGTTTAAGGAGGGTTTATGTGTGGTTAGTACTTCGCCCATTTGATGCTTACTGACCCAATTGACATCAGCGGTTAATCAACTGCCCTTAGCGCGGTTCACATAGGGCCTGTGTCAGCAAGGACCACCCAAGGTTCACCCCCTCCGACCAGCCAATTTGACTGGGTGAACTGGCTGACATACAACTTCAAAGGAGCCAAATTTTTATCCTATGTGAATCAGGCTATTGGTTGTGAAGTGATGATCATGGCACTTTGTGTGCAAGGGAACAGCAGAGCACGGATGACACAGGTGGGGCAAACAAAGGGCTTAACAAGTCAACTAGCAGACGGCCCAGCAATCCTGTCTTCAGATCCCTGCTTCAACATCTTCCATTATCCTCCTCCCATGCCAGCAGGCTCATGAAACCCTCAATCTCCCCTGTCAGACTATCTCTCTCATACCTTAACACCACAGATGTAGAATTAGACTGGCTAATATCTCAACTTGATCATCTTCTGGACAGTTAAAGGACTTCCCCCATCAGCACACATTACTCAACTTGAATTTAAAGAATCTTCAGTTTAACCTCTCTTTTCTGTTTGGAACTCACACTTGATTTACCCCTTCATTTTCTTGCAGTGAACTAGTCTAAGTGACCCAACTAACAACAACAAAGTGCCAAATCATAACTTTTTTTTCTCTCTCTCTCTATAGCTTGAATAAGATTTACCCCAAACTCTGTCAGTCTCATATTGGAGATCCTGGAGGTTATTCTAGATTTTAAGAGCCATAGCTTGTAGTGTTGGAATCTTTTTCCTTTTTTTATTTATTTATTTAGAAACAAAAGCCCAGAAAGTGAACCTATTGCTACACAGGAGTCACTTATAGGTAGTGAGTCTTGTCTTCTTGATGATTGGTTTTGATCACTTTGTCTACTCTTACAAGGGGCCCATTCAGTCCCAATTCCCCATCCTTCTTACTTGATTCAGATTCTTATCTTGCTTTCTACTTCATCATATTCTTGAAGTAAGTCCTTATGTTGGGCCTTATGCTGCCATCTGGGTCTTGTTCCATTTGGTTTAATATACACACAATTGATTTGCTTCATCTTGTAAGAGGGGTTGGAGTTACACATGGAGATGTATATTAGTTAGGCCTGAGATATGTGTGGTCCATTGGCCAGGAATAATATTTTTTTTTGAAAGTCATTGAGATTATTGATTCGGTGAGTGTTTGTGCAGGGTGATTAAGGGTTGAGATGCTTTTTGTGTGTAATCACTCTTCACAGTTAAAGCATAGAAATAATGCGCTTGGGTTATAGCCGACGCTGACTGTGACTGCAAGCGAGTCGATTAATATATCTCCTCCGTCTCATCCGGACTGCCCTTAGCTTTGATTTTCCAGCATGCTGCCGTCACAAAAGTAACAGTTACTGGTGCTCATCCCCAGTTGCCAGCTGCTCTTCTACAGTATTTATATAAATACCCTCCACTCGAGACTAAGAGGATATTATAACCATTCCAATCACGTCTTCTTCTTGTGCATACATAAACATTTGCTTCGCGTCCAATTTTAACGAAGAGACAATCGTACAATTCTCCTTCCACACGAATCTACTCTCATTAAACTCTCCGTCTGGCGATTGGCCATCGAGGACTACATAAATATATCTATACATATTATATACATCCACTCGCTTCCTCGCTTCCACCGAATTGTCCAGCGATATCAGAGCCCCATTGGAGCCATGCCATCCAAGAAACAGCTGGCTGCTTTAAACCATAATCATAATCCTATCTCCCAAGATCAGCGTCCCAGGAAATCTTTCTTTTCCTTCAAAACCTCTGGAAAGCGATCCACTTCCCGAGCTCCACCACAAGATAACCACTCTGCCCCCATCCAGTTCCCTACCGCAGTCGATCCGATCGAATCAAGCACCCCCCCACCCTTTAGAATAGACTTACCCATTCGTAACCTCAGATCCTCCGTCCTTTTCAGTTCACAATTTGATCTCAACACCCTCGGCAACGACGACCAGCTCATCCATCGCGATCCTACACCCACCCCGCTTATCTCTGACACCCCATCAAGACCCATCCGCCCCACTACTCGACCTATCAGCTGGATGAGGATGATTGACGGCTCATATGCGCACCCTGCGAAGGCCCAACAACATCAGCATAGTCCAGAATCCTTTTATAGCCGGGCACCTACCTCCGAGAATCGTTTGGAGAGTAGTGATGATGATGCTTCGCATCAAGTCCCGGCCCCCACTGCAAGCGGGGATCGCGAGCCGATCACTCATCAACCGCACAAGCAGCAGCAGCAGCAGCAGCAGCCGCTCATGCTCGGCTGCTCTTTGCCCGCTTCCTCCCCCTACTCCGCCGCTCCGGCTCCTGGATTGCAACCTCCCATCACTATTCTTCCCCAGACGCGGCCGCCCGTCTCACCCCGATCGGTACCCCCTGCACCCCTCAGCCTTCAGAGCTCCCCTTATTCACCCCTGGCCGCTTTCTTGGGCCAGGCTGATAAACCTGATGTCAAGCTAGCCTCGAAAGACAAAAGCAACAATGATAATACCAAAAGTAATAGCGTTTTGGCTATTCCTAATCCAACTCCCAAAGCTTCCCCCTCTAGTAACTCTCTATTGTCTGCTTTCTTCGGCAGTCCGCCGGCTCCGGAAAAACCAAGTAAGCTATCCACTTCCACCAAGCCAGTGGTCTCAGAAGCTCCCTCAAGTGAGGGAGGTTTTTTTAACGGCCCGGCTCTGCCCAAGAAACACGGATCTGCAACTGAGTTGCGAACCCCAGCATCCGAACGATCTTTATGGAATGATGCAAAAGTCATCGAGGAGATGACCTCAGAGCATCCTAAGCAGTCTGCAGTAACACTGTTGACATCCAGCTCCTCGTCTATCGGCAAATCTCCTCATGATAATAAAAGTTCTAAACCCTTGTTGTCCACAACCACCGAGAAGATCGAGCCGATTATCGCGTCGCCTAAAAATGCTCCACTGGCTCCCGAGCCCCAAGCAATCCCTCCGTCGGCTACTCTCCCTCCCATTTCCTCCTCGCCTTCTCGTCCCACTTGCCATTCACCCCTCCCATCCACCCCCCGCAACAGCTCTATCCCGGGAGACTCAGGTGAGTAGTTATATGCCAAATATTCCACATATACTATACTACCAATCTTGCTTCATGTTTAATTTTTTCAAATTCAATGATTTTCTCTTGTCCTGTAAAAATAAAGTGTTGTCTCATTCATCAAGCAACCCACCCCCGGTCATGCAAGAGGGTGGTGGAGGCACTAGGAAACGATCAGTCGAAAATGTTTACTTCGACTCCTCTTCCCAATATACTTCCTCCAGTAGTGATAACTACTCCTCTGTCGACGAAATCAACACCACGGAGGCGGAGGATCGCGACCGTGTCACCGACCCATCTTCGGCATGCTCACGGTCTGGCTCCTCTCCACGAGGGACGCCGGAGAAATACAAGAATTGCAATTCTGTCCTAGAGTCTCCTGTCTCCTCCCAGGGCGAGTCCCTAAAGAAGTCTCACGTAGATGATGAGCTAGGACATGAGGTCCAGATGGAGAAGGATAACTGCCCTGCTGGAACTGAAGATCACATGGATCAGGAGGAGGCCGAACCTCAGGATCAGGTGCCCCCGCGCCAACAGATCAAGATCAATTTTGAACAGTTACTCTGCCATCCGGACATCTTCCGCAACGTCATTAGCCATTTGGAATACTTGGATTTCTTCTCACTCAGCCAGATCAACCGGGAGTTTCACGAGGAACTAGAGGATGATGCGCTACTAAGAGAGATTATCATGACGCGGTATCTCTCAGGATTTGGATACCGTAGTCTCCCGACCTACCTGAAGGCGAGGCAACAGACGGTACGAGAGCTGGTGAAGATCGACTTGAAGGACTTGGCGAGCTTCTATGCGGGGCTCGAGTTCGAGTCGCTGGAGTTGATCGGGTACGCGAAGCAGGCGCTCAACCGGAATGGGCTGGATTACCGCACTGCCAAGATGATCCGCGCCTCGACCAGAGCCCACAACAAGCTAGTCGCTTATGTCAGGGCCGTCGAGGAGCTCGAACCGCTGCCTCCCAATCATTATCGCAACGCTCATCTTCGCCGAGCGCCTCGCTCCCATGAACCCGTCTTCCGCTCCGGCAAGGCCGCCCTGTTCAAGGTTTGGGTGCCGTGCGCCGACCATTGGATGTCCAACGAGGAACTTGCAGAATGTGAGAGGGAGCTATGGAGGTGCGAACAGCTCACTCTATTCACCACCTTAAGTCTCTTCTTCTTTCTGTCTGACCCAAATTTCCTTCTTTTTTTGTCTCTTTGGTGGTGGTGGTTGGTGGTGGAATTTGG
>LAVV01007281.1:35351-47359 GCA_001263375.1 Puccinia sorghi
TTTTCTTCGAATTTTTGTGGCCCTTTTAGCTAGAGGAATACTGTTCCTGGCATCAAGGTAGCTCACATTTTGCTCCCATGGTGCAGATTCTCATATTTTCAGTTAGTTTGTGTAATTCAGTGGCCCACTGTTGATCCTAGAGGTTTTTTTGACTTTTTTTATTCATGTAGTGCAGAGTAGCATAGCTCCCATTAAGGTACACCATTCTGTGTGTTAGCTGAGAGAAGGTTACACTACAGATTCTTTAGCATTATTTCCAAGAAAACATGTGCTAGCTTTTAATTTAGTGAAAATACTTTCAAATAATTCTACCAACACATTTCAAGGAACACTTTCCACTACACTCACTTATAGTGTAGTGGATGAATGTCTCAACTAGCACTCATAAAATTTTAAAGAGAAAAAAACTATTGGCCAGGTAGTGTAATGTATCATAGTAGCCCACTGTTGGTGTAAATACTTCAGTCTTTCTTGAAAAGTTTAATCTCATTCCTACCACATTTTTAAGGGCACAAAATAATTCTTGAAATATTAATTATCTTTATTTTTGTTCTTTTCCAGACCCCGTATTATCAAATATTATTGATAGTGACAGTATCAAGCATCAAATATTCAACAATTACTTCATCCATAACCACCAGGTTAGTGGTATAGAGGCTGAGGGTGTACTATGTGTCACCAAATTAAAGATTTTTAAGGGATCTTCATGAAGTGGCAGTATTTTTTGGTGGAGGGAAGAATATTCACTAGAATAGTTAATTGTATTGCAAGTTAAATTTTGTGTTCTAATAACTTGTAGAAAGTTCATGTTGTGCCTGTTTATGATGGTGTTTCTGCTTTTTATCATTTTTGGTAGTTAATTCACACTGGAAAGTTTGACCATTCCAAACAGCAACATGTAAATATAGCCACTATGATGGTGGCTTCCACACACCTAATTTTTGGGAGGAAGTGTGTCAAGGTGCATTGAGGGGATGCTACTGGGTGTGGTGGCTTTGAATGAGGGGGCGGTCAGTTTGTCAAGTGCCATTGTGAGGCCACCAAGCGTATGAGTAATGTCATTTCTTTGGACTCCCAGGATCTTTTGGCAAGCAGTAAGGCTCCATCATTCTCTTCATTGCTTGAGACTGGAACTGGTGACCACTTTATCTTCTTGTTTTTCTGCATAGCACAAGGTTGGAATTTCTTCTGCGGCCATATTGCCTGTTGCAAAAGTTGAAGACTTGGTGGGAAATTTCATAGAGTTGGAATGATTTTCCCAAGTTTACCAAAAGTGTGGCAGGGATGAGCTTTGATCAACTCATCACAGCTCTTGCTGTCGGCAGTGATTGTCTTGTTTTCCAGGTCCCATCCAAACCCGCTTTGCTCACACAGGAATTTGGTATCAACATGGAGATTACGGAGTTTGTTTTTTGCATTCTTGATTTGGTCACAAGTCAGCTTCAAGTCAAAGCGCTCGTTGAGGTGATTCATCACATGAGTCCGGCTGTTTCTGTTTAGGTTACCGTTNGCCAGGGGTTTCCCAACTGGGGGATTATCTCCAGTCCCCGCACCTTTGTATATCCCCCAGTTAGCAATCTATATTCTCAACCCTGACCATTACACTCACCATTCTAGCATTTCTCCGCAGTGAAACCAAAGAGTACTCAATACACATTGGAGGAGAACACTCAGTTACCGACTGAGACATTTTTTCTTTCCACAGCGCTTGATGTCCCCTGGCTGATCTGACAGGCTCTGACAGGCGGGTCACAACTTTTGGGGTCACAGATCTAATTATTTGCGGTTGCATACCCAGCCCCCAATTATTATTGATTGTGAAATTATCAAGCATAAAATTTTCAGCAACTTATTCCTCCATTACCATCAGTTTAGTGGCATAGAGGCTGAGAGGTGTACTTTGTCTCACCAAATTAACTGTCTTTAAGGGGGCTCCATGTAGTGGCAGTATTTTTTGGTGGTGGGAAGAATAATCACTATAATAGTTAATTGTATTTCAAGGTAAAGTTTTTGTTCTGAGAACTTGGACTCAATGTTCATGTTGTGCTTTTCATAATGGTGTTTCTGCTTTTTATCAGTTTTGGTAGTAATTCACACTGGAAAATTTGACCATTCCAAACAGCCACTTGTAAATATAGACACTATGATGGTGGCATCCATACACCTTAATCTTTGGGGAGGAAGAGTTTCAAGGCACATCAAACTGATATGAGAAGATTCAAATGCAGCTTTTCAATGATGGAGCTTTCATAATGTGGTTTTCAATCTCTTCTTGCTTGATTTAGAAAATTATGAGTTGAAAAAGCCTCTGTATTTCTGAAATATAAGATATGAAACTCCCAAGCTAGGCTTAGAAGTTATATAAGTGATATTTTCTGTCTTTTAGAAAACACACTGATCACTATTGATTTAGGGCTTGTATGACTCAACTAAATAGGGCACTTAACTCTTTTGTTGAATTTTACTTGTAAATTACTTTAATATTCTCCTAAAATGAATAAATAATAATCAATTGATTTTGATGGTTTTGTCTATAAAACTTTATTCAAAGGCACCAGATGGTCAATATCATATTTGAAGGCTATCCAGGCTGTCTGGGTATCTGAATGGACCAGAAATGGACAGACATGGATGTTGAAGATAAAGATCCTTGAACTACACAGGAAGATGCACAGATGAATGCTAGACGGGAAAAACTTGCAGGAAAACTTTGGGATCAATACCACACTTAAACAAAATCTTGCGCTGTAATCAATAGAATGTAGGATATTTTTGTGTTTTGGCTTTTTTTTTAGCTAGTTTCTGTATCTGTGCTTGATCCTTTCGTGCAATTATTTGTTGTCTTTTGAGTTGATCAAGGTGTTCATTTTAAAAAAGCGCAACAACCTAATGCAAAAAGAAATATAGAAAAAAGAAAAAACTTTGATCAACTCAGGTCTGGCTGTCAGCGGTGACTGTCTTGTTTTCCAGGTCCCATGCAAACCCGCTTTGCTCACGCCGGAATTTGGTATCAACATGGAGATCACAAAGTTTGTTTCTTGCATTCTTGATTTGGTCACGAGTCAGGTTCTTATTGAGGTGATTCATCACATGAGTTCGGTTGTTCTTGTTTAGGTTGAAGCGAAGTACATTTTACAATCTGCTCAAGGTACTCTTTCCTGCTCATGTGTCCAGGAGTGAGGTGGTGCTGTCCACACATCTACTTTGGCACTCTTCTTCTTGGGTCCCGAAAAAGTATTGGTATCGTTTGTTTTATTGTCACAGCGCCAGTTTGTGCTGCGGTTTGCGGTTTTTGAACATGTGGGGTCAACGGAGGTACACAGTGGTTGATAAATACGTACTGTCGGGTAGTGGCCGGGATGATCATCCGGCGGCTACATAATTGACCGACGCGCCAGAGAAACCTGAAAGCTTGGAGCAGCGTCAAAGGCGGGTGTCAGCGGGTGTCCCACAAAGGCTCACTTCTTGGGTGCCAAGCTGACTTGAAATGAAGACCAGCGCATGTCTCACTGCGACCACACTTTTTGTCAGCTGGTTCTCTTCTGCGCAATGATCTGTCATTGATTCTGCGGCCAGGAACTACCGCTTTCTCTCAGGTATACGGCTCTCCGGACAACAGGACCGTCTGCGCGTCTGCAGGCAAGCGGAAAGTGTTGAACCTGACGCGCTTCGCCAATGGAATCGTATATAAAATGAGACATCCTGTCGTGTCGATTTTGCCCCAGACTCACATCGACTTCACTTGCCTTCATCACCACAGACACTCAAGCAAACCACTCCTTTCATCACTTTTCTCCTACAACCCAACAGCCCACCATGAAGTCCTTTGCTTTTGTCGCTTGCTTTTTGGCTTCCGGTGTGTGATAGATTCCTTCTTTCCACTTGCGCCCGAATGGATCTAGGCTGACTGTCCCTCTCACGCGATTCTTTGTTCAGCTGCCACTGCCACCCCGGTTGTGTGAGCACCCATAGTCTTCTTGAGCCGCTGGAAATTCAGAACGTGCATTGGCTTACCTTTTCCTTGTCCACCCACAGGCACCACGCTAGGTTTATCAACAGTGCCAACCAACAATCATCCGGCCAAGGCTCCCAATCCCAAAGCTCCATGAGTGCGACCCCATGGGGCATGTCCCAGAGCCAATCGAGCAGCTCGTACGCCTACCAACAATCTAGCCAGGTGGTCCAATCTTTCCAGCCCGTGCTTGGCATGTTGGGTCAGATGCAAGGATTGATCTCTGGTGGCGGCATGACCCAGACCCTCGCTGCAAGCTACATGAATCAGCTTGTCTCTCAGCTTCAACCGGCCCTTCTTGGCATGAACTCCTGCGGCTGTTTCGGCTCGGTATGTCGTGTTACCAAATGATACGTCTTGCTGCATCGGATATATCTGACCGTTGTCTCCCTGGAATTCTCTCAGCCTACCATCGGACCCCTGATGAACAACGTGTTCGGTCAGCTCAGCCAGGTCATGCAAAGCTTCCAGTCAAGCTTCGGCGCCGGCTTTGGAGGCATTGTCTCCCGTATGTGACTCCCCCTTTCCCCCAGCTGAATCGTCCACTGAATCCTGTCTCTGTTTTTACTCTGTAGCCTTCCAACAAATCCTGCCCGCTTTCCAATCCTTTGTTCAGCAGTCCCAGCAAAGCTCTAGCTACAGCAGCTTCTCCCAATCTATCAACCCCTTCGTGAACATGTTGCAGCCCTTCATCCCAGGATTTGGCGGCATCGGTGGCTTCTAAACTACACACGTACCTCCTTCCACAGCTCTGTACCCACTGCTATGTGACGAATTTGATGTAGATCTTGATAGATTGTCTTTGTGAACTCATGAAATCCCTTTTAATGTATTTTACCACATTGCTGTCATGATTTGCTTAGAATCCTCTCTTTCATGACCATTTCTTGTCCTCTTGGTATCAGCCTTGATCAGTTGGGATTATCTTTCTTGTGTCTCAGGTAACCATGAACCCACATCTTTTGTGCCTTCTCTTGTCAAATACCCACAGATATTCCGCGCCATGCATCACCTATTTGTTGCCCCCTGAGACTTTTGTGGTGTTGCTGACAGGGCCTTGACCCTGTACAGTGTAATTGAAGACAGGAAAAAACTCATAATAATGCAGCTAGTACTAGAAGATTGGTTTAGGTAAGACCCTACATTCTTTGTCTTAATTTCTCTGTTTTCATCTGGCTTCCATTCACTATTCAATGTGCTGCCTTTCCGCTCACATTGTGTTCTGCTGGTCTGAATTACTTAATTAAAACTGTGGGTGGTGAGGAGTACAGGTTAAGGCATTCACAGCAATGGGCCTTCTCAATTCTGAAAATATTTCTTGGAAAAGATATCAAAGAGTTTTCAACCAAAATAATAGGTGGCACTGCAAAAAAACCTCACCCAACTGCCTGCAGTTGACATGCAGAAAGTCCCACATGGGGTAACGTTCTGGTAACATTTAAGTATTCAACACCCCAAAATCTCCTACCAAACAAGACTTCCTGTTATGCCAAGCAATGATCACCAGTGTGGTTATTTCTACACCCTCATTTGACCCCACCTTCCTCAGTATACCCATCTTTGTCAGGGTTCCTACTTGACTCTCTATAGCTTCCTTATTCCTTGGGCCAGTAGGGTAAGGCAAATTCCTCAAAGCCAGTGGGAATGGTATATCTACTGTTAGAGTAATACTTACTTCATGTCCTTTAATACACCCAACAAACACAGTTTCATTGTGTGTCAGAACTTTAATCAGTGACTCAAACATTTCATTGTCCAAATCTGCAGCTACTCTCACTTCATTTTGTACTTCATTAGCAAAGGTAACTTTACTCTCCTTCTCCTATTGCGTTTACGGATTCATTGAACTCAAAGATTCTGTTGTTGATTGAAAGCCGCCTGGTCTCTCCATTCAGTAAGGACACTCTGTACTTGACTAAGAAGTCATTACCTAATATGAAGTAAGACACTGAAATATTTTCCATGATCACTAGCTTCACCAAAAACCTAAGGTCCTCAAGGATTAACTCCACTTTAACCACTCCTACTGGTATTATACTGCCGGATGCATTGTGAAATTTTCCAGGTGTTATGGGAAGTAAGAATTTTTTCCAATCTGGGAAGTACTTCTCTAAGTAACTCTGACCCACTACTGACCTGACTGCTCCTGAGTCTAGAAAAGCGTCACAAACCTACTCACAACAACACATACACACTAGATTATTCCTACCTCTGCCTAGCACAATCATTTAATTTGTGGAATTTCTTCCTATAAATGGTTTGGCATCTTCAAAATTGCTGCCTAAATCATCTCTATTTAATTCTACTGCATTATTTTTCTTTGGGAAACTTCTAGACGTATGTCCCAACTCCTTACACCTGGAACACCAAATATCTGCTGTTGACCCCTTACTCTTATCCTTGTCTGTTGAGTTTCTGGCTTTCTGAGCTCAAAGTCTAAGACAGCTAGAAGAAGATGAAGAAGGAAGGGAAGAGAACCACAAGAAGGAATAACTGGATTGGCTCAGGATGTTGCGGAAAAAGATGGAGGAGAACCAATGATGAGATTGCTTGTGAATAGCATAAATATATAGTCTATGTACAAGCAGCTCAAAATTTGGTTGGGAAAGGATTTAATAAAATGTTTTTTGAGTAAAAAAAACTGAGAGAGGATTTTGAGTTCAGAAAAGACAGACTAGGTAATGTTTTTTATTTTGATCAGACTTGATAAGAAAATCAAACAAAATCACAAATAAGAAGAAACATTAATTCTTTTTAATCATCTGAGAGAAATCAAAAGACAAGAAACAATTGACTGAGATAAGGGTGTGGATCAGATTCATGTTGAGAGTTTATGAATACAAAACTGAGATAACAGAAAAACACGACAGACTTCTTTCTTATTGCTATAATGCCAGTGAGATCAAGAAATAATAAAAAGAGGGGACAATCTATCTTCATCTCATATGGTTTCTAATTGCCAACTTTTCACCAATCTAGACAAAGGCGAAAGCGGCTTGATCAATACTAGTTGCAGTCTGAGCACTCTTCAAATCAAGGGCAAGGGTTCCATAAAAACAAAGTTCAAGGATCACATTTTTGTTCTTCACAATGTTCTTTTTGTGCCTGATATTAATTTCAATGTCATTTCTTTGAGACATCTCCTACTTGAGCAATGCCATATCAACTTTCACATTAATCACTTTACCATCATCAAAAATGACAAGCCATTTCTTGACGGACACTATGAGAATAATCTGCCAATTCTGAAGTTAGAACTGCTGTCTTTGCATTGAACACACTTGAGCTCTGCTGAGATCCTGCATAAGTCTCTGGGTCATGTCAGATTTTGTAGACTCAGACACACACTTGGCATTCCAATTAAAGCCTCAGAAACCTGCAAATCCTGCGCTGTTGTGAAGATAACCAAAGCTTCCTTCAAACATCGAACTTCAATGGTAGAAAACCCTTTTGAAGAACTTCATCTTGATCTTATAGGTCCAATCAGCCGCTTGTTGCATAAACTCCACAAGTATATCCTGACAATTTTCAATGGTCATACTCGATTTGTCGCCGCTCTTCCATTAACATCCAAATCAAAAGTGTTCTCCACTTTATCTCAAGTGATTGATATTGAGGCAAAAAGACTGGGTTACTATCCCTCTGTTCTTCACTTGGACCACGGTACAGAATTTCTTAATGCTCAAGTCGGGGAGTTTTGTCAAACCAACATCATCCGACAGAGATTCTCTGATGAATATAATCCTCAGCAGAATGGCCTGGCAGAACAGTCCAACAGAACCATAATTGAATCCTCACAAACTGTGATGCTGGACTCTGGTTTGAAGCCAAATTTGTGGAATGAAGTTATTAGTTCTTGCGTATTGGCACTAAATCAAATTCCTGCTCACAAAAGTAAGAAATTGTCTTATGAATTATTCAGAAATTCATCAATTCCATTGGAATTCTTTAAGCCAATAGGAAATCCCGTTGCAGTTTTGTCCAACATTAAGAAATCTAAACTAGAACCTAGAGGTAAATTGATCAGATTCAATGCTGAACTACAATCTTATTGAATCAAACTGGAAAATGAATCATCAATTCAAAAAATGTGAAATTTCTTGATTTCAATACAAAAATTTCTATTATTCCTGACTATGGTGAAATCCTAATCAAAGACCGGCTCATTAGTCAAGAACCTGCTTCAGAACCTTCTGTAGAGGGAGAAACCACTGAATATGACAAAGCTGTGAAAGAGGAGGATGTTGATCTCGAACGCTCGAATGATTTTCACACGGCTGAAGAAGATTCTTTGGCGGACAAAAATGATGTAGCCAAATTGCTTATTCCAGAGTAAGAAGCTCCTGTTGGTAGAATACTTTGTGAAAGAACACTGCAAGTGAGGCCCTTAAAGTACTCTCACTTTAGGGAAGACCCTACAACTTTTTGTCAAGCTGTAAGCTCCACAAACTCCTCTGGATGTCAAAAGGCTATTGATGACGAGTTAGAAAACATTGAAAACCACGTTTTTTGGATTGATCACCTTGAAAAACCAAATAATCATCTCAATTCTACATAGGTTTTTAAAACTAAACATGTGACCGCGTCATCTGCTAAAAAAAATAAGTGTCAACTTTTCATTCAAGGCTTCATGAAGACGTATGGTGAGGATGTCTTCGAACCTTTCGCCCCAACAGGAAAATTCCCGTCATTACTAGTGCTATTGGTACTTGCCATAGAATTAAAGTTACCTATTTGCCAATTCAACGTAAAAAGTGTGTTTCTTTTTTCTCCACTCGAGGAAGACATCAGCATCAAGACACCAGAAGGATCAAAAACAACCACACCATATCTCACAGTGTAAAGTCTCTATATTGTTTAAAGCAAGCTCCAAAGAACCAGTATCAAACACTCACCTCATGGTTTGAAGAAATAGATTACAGTCCCTCAATCTCCGACACTTGTCTATTCATTAATAAGGAGAAGAATTCATTCATCTTTTTCCATGTTGATGACCTTATTGTCGTTGGACAAATGGATGTTTTTGAGAAGTTACTTCTTTCCTGATTTCCCAACTCCACTGCACAATTTCCAGACACTCTTCTTGGCATGACTCTAGTTGTTCACAATGATTCAATTGAGCTTTCTCAAACTGGGCTGATGAAGAAAGGTCTTGAAACACTTGGTCTAGAAAATTGTCGCCCTGTCAAGACTCCCTTAACTCTAGCCACTCAATTAAACACAGCTATGTATGCAGATCATCAAGCCTTTCTCAAACTGAATCTAAACTACAGATCGTACACAGGAATGCTTAACTACCTCTTGTGTCGAACTAGACCTGAGTTAGCTGCTGCGGTATCTATTCTGTTGAAATACAATCAAAGACCTGGACTTAGTCATTGGAAAGAAGTAATCCACTTTTGGAAGTATTTTAGAGGAACCTCTGATTTAGGTTTACTACTGAAATCAAAGAATGACAAAATTCTGGATCAAATTTTGTGGTACACTGATGCTACATGGGCTGAAGATCAAGAGTCTTGAATCTCTTGTAGTGGTTCCTTAGCCTTCTGTAAATCCTGCCCAATTCTGTGGACAGTAAAAAGCAGAAAAACATTACCTTGTCCTCAACAGAGTCAGAACTGAATGCCCCGTTCTGACAGAGAACAGGAAAATCAGTGGTTAACTTGATTTTTTGGATGTCACAGTCATCTGTACACGCGCTAAATTGAACTCAAAAGACAAAGGCAAACATTTAGGGTTCAAGATTGTTGGAATAACCACTGTCCTGCATCTCTCAATCTTCCTTTTCGTGACACATGGTGGAAACCCTCAACCACAACCAACCTAAAAACTAATCTCAATTTCTGACCAGTCTCTCTATGTCAATAAAAAGTGGCCCTCCCTCCTCTTTTGATCACTCAGGCCTTTTCTTCAGAAACTCTTTTTTGCCTCAGCTCAACACTTCTGCTCCCAAATCCAGTTCCGTTCCGCTCAGTCTCCCAAACCGCTCTTCAACTCTGCTCCACTTCACTTCCTCAATCAACTCCTCACTTCTGCTCCGCTCCTCAGGACACTCGCAGTGATTCCTCATCCACTTGGTGAGAAAAGACAGCAGACTCCCCTTCTATTTTCTTCCTCCTCCTCCTGATCTTGTTTTATTGACTGCATCCCATATTTTTTCAGTGTCCTCTTTTGTCTTCTTTTCTGCTCTTCTCTTTGCCTCTATCTCAGCTATCGTGCTTTTCCTTAATCAAACTCATCAGTGGTATGCGTTGTGTCTTTCTTCATTTTTTTATCTCTTGATTATCTTTCTCTCACTCTTTTGTTTCAGTTGTCCTGGTTCTGTTTCTAGCAATAAAATTGTTAATCTTCTCACAATTAACATTTGAAACGACAAATTGAACAAAACCTCAACCAAAACAAGAAACCAGGCCACTGCTTTATGTCATTAAACAACAACTTAACGACAGCTGCTAATCTTAATACCGCTTCCTCTGCCTCTGTTCCGCTCACATCCCCATATCACGGGCAGGCGGAGCGCCAAGGGGGTCCAGAGGTTGCGCAGCGGGGGGCCTGAGGAACAAGGCAGACGCAGGGGCAGTCAAATCAGGGCGGTGCTACAGGGAGTGGAAATCGGCAGGGATTTGGGGGTGTGGGAACTCAATGGGAGCGGGGAGGAGTTGCGGGGAGGGGCCAAGTTGTGGGTGGGGAGATGCGGGATTTTTGGGATATAGAAGGGGGGGAGACTTTGTACATAGGGGATTATTGTATCATCATCTCACAAAAAATCAAAGGGGAAACATAAAGAGCGGTAACAAGGGAGTGTTTGTTATTGGGGATTAAGAAAGATACTCACCATTCTAGCAGTTCTCAGCAGTGAAACCAAAGAGTACTCAATACACATTGGAGGAGGACACTCGGTTACCTACTGAGACAGTTTTTCTTTCCACACCGCTTGGCAAGCTGGCTTCCGGGACAGCCTCTGCGGGAAGAGTCGCTCGGGCATCTGCCACAAGAGGAACTGGGTCAGGAGCCGCTAGGACAAAAAGAGCACCGGTGTTGGGTGCAGGAGCATTCAGTGCATGCAGTGCCGTGGTGTGGTTGGCTACAGCAGACACCAGACACAAAGTGAAGGCAATGTGTACATGTTGCCTTTGTTTTTGGCCTGGTGAGACTGGGTGGGATTGTTGGCGGAGGTGCTGTCACACGTCAAATCTTGGGCTCAGCTTCAAACCAAATTCTGCTTCAAAAGCACGGGCTATTTGACCAAAAATCCACTTATCCATTTTGATGCAAGACAATCAACCAATGAAAGCTTGACATTTCTCAAATCAAATGTAAACACACATTTTGAACTTCAACTTTCACGTGAAGGAACTTCAAAGTTTACTCAGCCAACTCAGCTCGGTAAATCCTTCCTTTTTTGGCTAGCACAGCATCAATCCCTTTTGCCTGTGCTCAGCAACTAGTATTTGACACCAATTCATCAAAGTACTCTTTAAACTCAACCAGCAATAATCCCTCACCATCTTTGAATCAAATCCTTGGATATTCAAACAGATTAATCAATTGCTTAGCTGGCTTGCTTCGAAGCACACTTCCTCCTTGCCTTTACTTTCACATATAACTTCTTCTGTGCTTCAACCCTCTCTTCAGCCTCATTTTCATCTTTGAGCTTGTACACTCCTTTTGCCTATATAAGCTCTTGTACTTTCCTTCCTCAGTTAATTAATATTGTGTATTTTGCACCTCAACCTTGCCAATAGTCATTTTACCTTCTTCAAACCTAAGTTAAGCTATCTTCAACGAAAATTGAATTTATAAGTTACACATCTTCAAACTTCCTTGCCTTGAACTTGAGCTAGTTATCTTCAATACAAATCTGAGTTATCTTTCCCTCATCTTTGAACATCTCCTTGTGCGCTTTGCCCAGCCAAATCCCCCCTAGTACCAACAGTGGGCCGCTACGCTAAATTACGCTTTTTGCCCATTACCCGTCAGCGTAGCGGCCAGTCTT
>LAVV01007284.1:0-10891 GCA_001263375.1 Puccinia sorghi
CTTAAACTAGTTTAACTCAGTTATAAACCTGTTTCTAAATCCACAAAACTACAATCAAGGGCCTTTGTCATGGGGCTTCAGATGCAGAGGTTAACAATGTGTATAGCCCATGTTTGAGGGTGGCTTCTTGGGTGTGTCAGTTGAGTTATTGTTGTGTTATACACTGTTTACAGCATTGCAATCTGCACACATTTCCTCCATTTTTGGGGTGGTGGTAAAGACTCTGGTAATGTTCAAAAAGATTTTTGGGATTTTTCTAGGGTGATTGAATCATTAATCCCTTGCTTGATTTCCCCCACCAGTGATGCTCGCTTTGGAGGTTTTTTTTGAATTAAAAAATGCCTTGATTGAGTGAAACCTGTATTCAATTGTGTTGAGAAATGGAGAATAGTATGGAAAGAACTTTACTGTGATCAATTTAAGTTTTCAAAAACTTCCTTGAATTATGATGACTGATTCCCTTGAAAGTCGGGAACCAAGCCTACCAAGTAACAGACAAAACTCATCAGCTCCAATTACTTTGGCCTTCATGCCATTGGAATTGAGGAGTTTGTGATAGACAAAGCCCAGTGGACAGGTTCCCTATGAGGGTCACCTGCTTCAGGGAGCAAGGCTCAAGATGGCTGGTTGACCTTTCAATCAAGCAAAAAGAAAATTAGAAAAAAACAAAAAGGAAATAAAAGAATAAACATTACATACCATAATAAGAATATCCAAAAACACAACCTGAATACAGAGCAAACCATGCTTCCACAAACAGAAGAGTGCGGCCAAGGTCCAAAACTCATTGGTTAACAAAGTGGGCCTGCTTTTCAATTAGATTTTGTTCCACAAAGCAAGTATTTTGGGAACCTTTTTCCATGATATATTCATATCGTGGAGCTGGTTACTAATAGATTGTGTTGAAACATTCATTTCAAAGTTGTCCTTGACAAAACTGGTCAACTCAACCAGGGTGGTTGTTGACTTCTCATCAAGCTGCATCAAGATGGTTGTTTTCATCCGTTGGAATTTCTTCTCCTTCCTACTCATCCCTGAATCCTTTCCTTTTTTTCTTGTCATTCTTATCATTATATTTTCTCAAAGTTCTTCATCATTTTAGATTGTTGTGGACTGAATCAATACCATGAAAGTATTTGACTTTTGATTTCTTCACACACCTTGTAGTCTATGAACCCTGAGTAGTAGTCATTATCATTGAATCAAATCAGTCTAGATACAAGCAATTGCATCACTGGTTCTTCAGCTTCGTTTTACGCACAACCTGTGCCAGTCCAGTGACTCTTTAAGTGTCTCTGCCCTCTTCCTTTTCTGCCTCATCCGCAAGTCTGAGTTCAACAACCCAAAAAATTTAACATCACCTATTTGGTGAAATTTCCTGCCTTCTTATTATTGACTTTGATTGAAATAGGATCTTCTGATTTGATTCTTTGAATCTGGCCGCAATAAACCTTGAAAGATTCCATTACCTTGGCAACTGACATTCCATTCTGGATGACATTCTCATGGATCAAATCACGGACTTCAGGCTTAATTGTTGCATTGGGTTTTCATGGACAAGGCAATCATTTTAATGAGAAAAATTGACTTAAAGGGTTTCGTGAGATCTTATGATTGGCTCTTTTTGGGCTGTCTTCTGGTACAAATCACAAAGCTCCTGTAGCGATTCAAGGGATCAGGCTTTGTTTGCTACACTAACAGTCAACTTGGCAGTCCTCACACACTTTAAAAGTTAATTGTCATATTCTTTCCAATTATTTATCTTCAATAAAAAAATCAACACCCCTGTTGCAGTTTATTATACAGTGCAACATGATGTCATTGGAACATAGAATGAATTGAAGTAAATAGAGGAACCAATATGGTGAAAGATGACACCATGATGGCCTCATTTGATATAAGAAAGGTTAGATACACAAGATCCCTCTGGTACCTCCTTGAAGGGACATCTTGAGTATAAAATGAGGCCTTCTTTGGCCCTGAAGAAGATCCTCAGCCTATTCACCCAGTATTAAACTATAAGTAGCTGCAGTTAATATCCTTCTCCTACAGAAAGAGCAGTTATTTCCTTCATACTTTCCTATTTCACTGAATGGGAATACAGGCCAGCCTTATGAAGCTTCTATTTAAGCCTAGTCTTCTTCCTTTTAAATTAATTGATGCAAGACTACCACTTATAGCTGCATCAAGCTGATCAAGTGCTTCTCATCCTTCCTTTTTCCAAAGCCAAGCATATTAACCATTTCTTGTTATCACCTATTCTCAATACATCTAGACAGAAATTGTTGTGTGAAGGAGTTAATCTCCTGTCTTATTCTCTTTTTATTGAGCTATTATGGGTTTTGGAGTGTTGAATTGATGGCAGCTACAAAAAACAGTGGACCCAGTACACTATCAGTAGCTTGAGCATAGCATGAAACCACTAAAAGTTAACAAATGTTGTTGTATCAATTAGTGGTTGTTTGCTAATTCTAATGGAGTAATGCAAAAAAAGGACTTGATACGCTGCACTACAGATATTTGTAGTTTAAAATTACCGCTACAATCACTGTAATGCCACTAACGCTACAGAGCTGGTGGGAAAATAAATTGGAGGATACAGTATGCTTTTTTGGCCATGTATTGTAGCAGACCACCGCTTCTTTGAGAATGAAACATAGGTGATCCAATAGATAACTAAGTATAAGATTTTCTAACAGAAATGTAGGAAAGAAATTTTGAAGAAGAAGTTGTCAAGCACTTTATTCAGTTGCCTTCTTGCCAGAGGTTGTCTTGAAGCAACTGATTTATAAGTAATAGGAGGAAGTCTTTATATGTGTCTCCTAATAATACTGACTAAAGCTCCAGAAGGAAAAAAGGTGCAGCAATGAGGAGATAGAGAACTGCTATAAAATTAACAGGGGGGTATTGATGACTGTACTTACTGATTTTTAGTGGGGTGAATAACTGAAGTTACATTTCTTTCCCAGAAAGGGCCACTGTTTATATGCTAGAGTTCCTCCAGGAAGCTTCATAGGTGCCTTTAGTTTCTTGAACCATTATTACATCAAATGATTCCTTAATGGTATCATATTGCACCATAATAGTTCATTTGAGTAATTCATTTTATCTTTATGTCATTAAATCATGTTTTACTGTTATAGCCAATGAAATCATGTGTCAAATATTTGAATAGAATTTTCAGCCATGTGTATGAAACTTGGGGGATCCAATGGATATACAGGAACTTTCCAAAATTCAGGCTTGCATCCAACTTTGAGTCCCACTAATCAAAGCATAAGTACTCTCTGCTACCAGGTGTATGATAAAACAAGTCAAAATCTAGTTCCACTCTTTCCCAATTACAGATTCCTGAAGGTAGTAAATACCTCTTTGAGATCAACTTGATTGAAATACAATTTAAGAAGACAGAGATTAAAGCTGTGAAGGAGCTGTATTCACATGAAGGTAGCGACAAGAATTGCTTTCCAGGAGAATTTGGAAAGCACTTGAGCTGATTGGCTAGTTGTTGGATGTGGTTGCTTTGAATAAACTAATTTTGAGGAACAAAATGATTTAAAACAGGGATTGAGGAGAAAACAAAGGTAGAAATGTGACAGAGGAAGGAAAGAAAATAATGATTATTAGAAATACCTGTAGACAATACAAGGAAAAGATGTTCAATCAACACAAGACAAAGAAGGAAAGAAAAAAGAGGTTTTATGAGAAGAGGAAAACATGCTTCATGTGTGTTGAAGCTTTATACTGCCAATTAATTACAAATGAGGCTTCTAACTTTTTTCATCTTAATACCCTCCATTCCCTGTGGGACAAATAATAATATTTGGAAAAGATCCTCTGAGGGTGAAAGCAATTGTACAAATAGGTAAATTTATTACAATGACGGGTGGTTTGAAAGAAATGCTGCTCTAATAGTACTACACAAATATAAAGAATATTGAATCAATATTTAAATAAAGATGGCTAATTTCAAGACAGAGTTACTATGTATAGTAGCCTCTATCAAACCTAGATCACCTTAAAAAATAATCTTGCAAACCTAATACAACTTCTTATGATGAATAAACAATCCATTGGGATTGATTATGCAAAAAGATAACCCACAATACTAATACTAATACTGAAAACACTACTACACTAATGACTATAAATCCTACTGCTGATTCTATACTAATAATAAGCTACTTTAGACGAATTTGTTAATGATATACTAATAACAAGCTACTTGAGACAAATTGTGTAATGATTAATTGCCTACTAATATGTTGTTTAAGCCCTTGAATCACCTGTAAACTCCTAGTTTTGTTGATGCTTGTACTCTACTATCCCTACTCTGCTACTAAAAATTATTGTTGCTAATCCACTACTACTTTTATTCTTGTTTTAAATACTGTTAATAAGCCTTTATTGAAATTGTTGCTTGAAAGACCACTAACACACCCTTAATGCAGGGGAAACACTACTACTACTGAACATCTAACCACTACTAATGCTACTAACTAGATCAGGAAAGGCTCCTCTGAGTCGGTGGCTGTGAAGGGGAGGATCTGGCTGGGAGAAGCCCTCCATTAATATTGAAGAGGAAGTGATTTTTTCTGCAGGGGAACTCCTTGCATGAGCAATTTTTCAGGGTATCTCATCTACACAGCCTCAGGTGATCTGTTGCCATATTGCCAAAGCCACAATCTAGATTCTTCCATGTGTAATTGAACAAGGGATGTGCAAAACCTGCAGCCACTGCTGTGCTGTCCACATGTTTCCACCAAAAATTCCATGTATAATGCAGTAAACGCTGTGCAAACCTGCATTCCTCTGCATATATTGCTGTACTGTCCACACGCTTCCACCAAAAATTTCATGCACAATGCAATAAAGGCTGTGCAGCCCTGCATGCAACTGCTTATGCTGCTACGCAGCCTCTGGATTGCCACCAAATATTCCATGCACCATGCAATAAAGGCTGTGAAACCCTGCATGTACCTGAATATATTGCTATGCAGTGTGGAAAGAAAAACTGTCTCAGTAGGTAACTGAGAGTCCTTCTCCAATGTGTGTCAAGTACCCTTTGGTTTCACTGCGGGAAATTTCTACATTGGTGATTTGAACCCCAATAAAAAACACTCCCTTGTTATGGCTCTTTGCACACTGAAACCCGGAAAGAGACTGTGAATGTTCTACCTTTTGGTGATTCTGAAGCTTTACTCCCAATTTTTCCCCTGATTTTTTTGTGGTAGATCATATGATGATATATACAAGAACTCCCGCGACTCCCCACCCACAACTCTGCTCCTCCCCCCCACAACTCCCCCCGTTCCCGCTCCCATTGAGTTCCAGCATCTCTGATTCCCCACCAATTTCCATTCCCTGCAGCATCACCCCAATTCAACTGCCGCGTCCGCCTTGCTCCTCAGGCTCCCCACTGCGCAAACTCCGGACCCCCTGGCACTCCGCCGGCCTGGTTTGCCCCTGCAGCGCCCTCCGGCGCAACTCTCGTCTGCCCAATCCTTGTCAGCTTGCTACTAGTTCAGAGACAACATGACTAGATACAACATATAACAAATAAAAACAAAACAACTTATCACCATACTACAGGTACCAAGTAATCATTGCGACCCAGGTACATGATGTATGTACCTAGTGACATCCAAATGACCAAAAAAGTACTTACTTTTGATGTGTTGTGTATAGTTTAGAAACTAGACCCAACTGGGACGTGTTGTGTACAAGCCCGCGTCCCAGTTACATAAATNATCATTTATACGGAATTTTTGTGGCACTTGTAGCTAGAGGAATACCTTTCCTGGCATCAAGTGTGCTCACATAATGCCAAATGTGGGAATCTGACACAATCGCAGTGCAACCAACATTCAACACGCATCCAACCAAACCTATGCAAACACCTCTGCGATGGAACTTTCCAGGAAAGTGCCAAAAATGATCCCCTGGTGATGATTCTTAGTAGCATGATAGTAGTGAAATATCACAGCCTTGTAGCCTATGAGCCCTTGTCTAGTAGTTATTTTCTATTCATTCTAGTCTCATAGATTGTCTCATTGATTTTTTGCTTGTGATTTTATTCATGATGTGTTTTTTATTCAGCTTCTCAACCACAACTTGTTCAGCTTGTACTTAGCCTTGTTAAGTAGCACAGATACAAGAAATTACCTCATTGGTTCTCCTCCTTCTTTTTCCGCACCTTGAGCCAATCCAGTGTCTCTCTTTGGGTGTCTCTGCCTGTGAATCTTAATCTTCCTCATCTGCAACCTCCATGTCTTCAAGCCAGAAAGCCAAAAACTTAACATACAGGAATGGTAATTTGTGAGGTTTGAGTTCGCATGAGGGGGTGATGTGATGGGGAATTTTTTTTTGAGGGTTCTGATGTGAGTTTTCTTAAATGAACAAGTACAGGCATGCAGCAGACCTTTTAAATACTAGCATACAGGATGGTGCTTGAGTTTTCATTGAGTGCACTTTGTGATAGTGCTGCCTTAAGGAGATAGTACATTTGTGTTTTTTGTGTAGACAAATGCAGTTGAGACACTGATTAGAAAAATTTTACATCCAGTTAAACATTTAGCAACTGGCAGATAGCCTTAGAAGACCCGGGAATATGGATAATGTTGAGGGGCTGGACAGGTGAGTAGAAGAGATCATATCATTAAGCAATTGCTTAGAGTAATCAAAGCACATATCTCAGAGAGGAGAGCGGATATATTAGGTGAGAAATAGTACTTACAGATACCAAATAGAAGACAAAGATGAGGTAGAATTTGAAACCAAATAATACAAGCAGGGAAGAGCAAAAGATAGAAATGACTTACACTTGATTTGGGAATGTTTTCTTGAAAAGTAAGTTGGTTGGCCAGAGTTAGACTCAGCAAGCAACTGCTGAGGGGGACTTATGATTTGGCTGAGTGTACCAGTGGCTCATCCACTATGAATCATCAGGCCCAACCAGTACCTGAGAAAGCCCACAGCAGAAGGGGGCTTGCCTCACAAGTGAAAAGAAAACCTAAGTACATACATCAAAAATAAGGGAGTAGTGCCAGAATCAAATCTTGTGTTCCCTTCATGTCACCTGACATGTTTTGACATCAAAATTGGCATGGTGAATTATGTGTTTCATAAGATACTAAAACATTTGGCCTTATTGGTTGATTTTTGAGTCATGATGCCTTTGCTTGACTTTGGCCAAGTGGGACTTTGGTGTGACTCACCCCCGACATGGCATGTGCCAAGCGTGGGTTGAACCAGTGCCAAGTGTGCTTTCTATTAGGCCAACAGCGCTTTAGGCTTGGCCCAGCGCACTTGGCCAAAGTTTGTCCTAACTTTTATGGTTTCCCAGATGCACTTGATTCACAATACTGATTTCAGCCACATCTAGTTTTCCTTACAAACCAGACTGTCTTCAAGACTTGGGAAAAAAAAAACAGTGCAGAACCAAACCTCCAGCCTTTGAAGAAAAAGCTGAGTATTGGGGGGACTGATGCTCGTTCGAGCAGGAGCTCTCAAGCTTTCTCATGGCACCTGAGGTCTGGCCTATGATCGGTTGGAAGTGCAGCTAATTTCCTGGTCCGAAATGGATCTTAGCACCGAGGAACTGACGACAAAAAATAGGTTTTGGGATGCAAGTTTCTACCTGCGACCGGCGCAATGCAGCAGATGCTATGCTGCTGATAGGGATGCGCATCAGCATGATCCAGAGCCTGTGTTGAGCTCTTCAGCAGCCGTGCAGGTCCGTGATGGACCCGGAGTAAGCTGCGGCGAGGGGGCTGCGTGGTGATCGCAGCTGAAGTTGAGCTCCCGCGGCACCAAAGTCAGCGCGGAAAATGATAATTCCTTGTTGACCGTTTCATTTCTTCCTCACAAATCCAGTCTTCGCCACCAAAACAGTCAAGTCCAGCCGATCGTGCACCTGTCAGCATCGACGAGCCTCCATCTATTTCCAATTCCCCCGAGAGATGTTGATAAACACGCTGGAGAACTACTAGGCACACAGGTCTGCTCCCAATTACACTTGGATTCTGACGAGAAGGAAACAGCGCAACAATAGCTCCTTCTACTCTCTTAACATGTCCACATCCCACACTCCCCTGCGAGAAAACACCAATCCACTCCCAATTCCTCGCGTTTTGGCTGCCTTGAAGGATCTGGTCGTAGTCGAAGAAACTAATGAGGAAAGGATCAAGCTGAACACCAAGGTGGCTTGGTTTCATGACGTGAGTGGGCTTCCGATATTATCCCCTCATCATTCTGAGTGTTCTGCTGAAGAATATTGTCTGTGAATCCTTACCGCAAAGGTTTTTCGACTTTCAGGATCCGTAAGTCCGCAGATTCGAGCTCCCGATGATTTCTCAAATATCGCTGATGCCAACCGAGAATTGGAACCTTTCTCCAGACAATACCACACGCATTTAAGGCGGTGGTCGTGTTCACACTGTGGGCAACGGTGGTAGCGGTGGCCGACTTGGTATACGGGAGCTCCTTGAATCTATCCAACTCGGTCGTGCCGCTCCTATCGGTTGTCGTGGGTTTGATGCTGGTATTCAGGAACACCACGGCCTTTGCTCGATGGGAGGATGGGCGGAAGGCGTTCACTTCCTTGCGATCCGCAGTCCGGAACACGGCACGAGACTTCTGGATTTCCATCGGAGCACCGGTCCATGTCCATCCCAACTTTAAGAATCCATCCTCATCAGCAACTCTTTCGGAACAAGAAATTCGGTTAAAAGCGAGAGCCCTGCGTCTGTTGGTCGCTTATGTCACCGCTGTCAAGCGACACGTTCGCGGACAATACGGTATAGATTATGAAGACCTCAAGGCACTCTTACCTCCGGAATTTTACACCCGACCAGACCAGCCTGGCTTCGGCTTTGATGCGGCAGATGCGGACATTAAAAGCTCATTTTCTACTAAAGCATTACCCTCCGAGTCACCCCGTTCCCTCAATGTTCAGGATCTTCGCAAGCCAGCCGGTAGCACCAACACCCTGGCCTCCACGGTCTCCGAAGCAACAAACAACGACCGACCACCATCTCCCAAACGACTCCCAGTCTACCAACGACTGGGATCCTTCTTCTTCTCACAAAAGGAAGAGCTGGGACGAGCAACAGCGGAATCCGTCGGAGTTTCCGACGAATTTTCCCCCCTCTTACGCCACTGTCCATCGGAACAACGACTGGAAGACTCCTCAGTCGTCGTAGTCCACAACTATCTATCTAGGCCATCCTTACCATTACCGCTCGTGATTGCCCATCAACTACATCTGTACATCACCAGATGCAAACGCAAAGGTTATCTTGAGGCCATTGGCCCTGCTGGGCATAGCCGTCTCGTGGCTTCCATATCGACCCTCAACGATTTATTCAGTTCCATCGAGGGCCTAGGGTTGACCAAAATCCCCGCCTGTTATTGCATCCATCTCAAGCAGTGCACGTCGCTGTATCTCTGGGCTCTTCCCCTCACGCTGGCTTCTGGTAAGTCCTATTCTACTTTGACGTCCTGTCACCTGTATCTCCTCTCATCCCCTCTTCTCTCCTGCAGATTTGGGCTGGGCCTTGATTCCGTTCGTATCGATTGTAGCCTTCACTTTGGTCGGTAAGTCACGAATCAAAAAACTGAACAAGGTTATTAAAAACCTAATGATCATTTTTAACATCATTGAGGGATTGAGGCGCTAGCAAGAGAATGCGAAGATCCCTTTGGCGTAGATCCGTCGGACCTACCTTTGGATTACATCTGTGCAGACCTACGGAACGAGGTGGAGCATTTGATCGCGAAACTGGGCAGCGATCCTGACCACGATCTCATGATCTGATCAATCTCATCTACCGACCAACACATTCACAAAACCTACCCTCCGAACTACTCGATTTTTTTTTTCTGCTCTTTGTTTCCTTCCTCCTCATCAAACGACTTCATCTTCTCGTTCTTGTCCTTCAGTTTTTTTAGAGCAGGGAAAGAAATACATCGGACGGATATTCACAATTCTTTCACCTTCACATTCTCGCTTGTATTTCATTCATTGGATTGTCTCTTTCAACACATGGGATTCTCCTCTTTTTTGTTTATTGTTTTGGTTTTTGGTGATTGTTGCATTACTCTTACACATGTCTAATAATTGTAAAAGAAGAAAAACGACACAAGCGCAGTAGCTCGATTGTGCACAATGTGCGTGCATGAAACTCAAACTTTCATTGCTTCCATGGACATTCGCATCTCACAGTAAAATCTCTGAAATTGTGAGAATGTTTTTTTCATCTGGAAATCGAACTCAAATCCCAGTCCCTGAAAAAAAAGGAAGAAAAAAAAAAGACCAAGTCCTGGCAGATACGGGAGGGTTGAAGTGCGAGGCAAAAGCCCCAAGACGCTTGCTCGTCACAGGAAGCCCGGGGGAGACGGAGGAAGACAAAGGCGCGTCCGCGCCGATTGGCGTCGATTGATTCGCGCCAATCACGCTGGCCCACATTTGACGGGGTCCGCATGGGAATGTTCATGTGAGAAAGAAAGCACAATGCGATTACGGTTTTAGGCAAGAATTGGGAAACATGTAAATAGCTTCATAGCATTGTTTATGATCATTTATGATTACACGGCGGATTGGGAGTTTGCTATGGTACAAAGTACAGATGTGTCAGGTGGAAGCGGATCATAGAAATTCGGATGATCCCTCGTTATCATCGTAAGCGTGATTCTATTAATATGAGGTAGAGGAGTAGTTCAGGCCTGGAAATGGAGGAAGCAAAGCCGAGTGAGCGCTAGTGGGCAAGTGATGGTTCGGATGAGAGAAATCAGACTGACCGAGTTATCCTGGGAGTGGACCGGCGCGTCCTTTTTCCAAAGTCCCAAGCCAGAATTGAACCCCGGCCAGTAGCTGCCGTATCCGCCGTAT
>LAVV01007292.1:4817-20273 GCA_001263375.1 Puccinia sorghi
TATTGAAGTAACACTACCAAGATTTGGGTGAGTAAGACTGGCCGCTACACTGACTGGTAGTGGGAAAAAAGTGTAATTTAGCGTAGCGGCCCACCGTTGCTCCATAGGTTTTTGCTTCCATCTGATTAGTGGCCTGTCCCATGTTGTTGAAACTTGACTGATCCTGATCCTGTGAAATGTCTCTTGCTGTGCACCAAGAAGTGACAAACTCAATCTCACATTCATCTAAACCTAAATCTTCTTCTCACTGGTGTGGGGACTTAATAGGTGAAGGGTCGGAAGGAGCAAGTTTTTGTTAGTGGCGGAGATGATGCGGCGGAAAGACAGAGTGGGGAGTAAACGGGGGTCTGTTTTGGGGGTTCAAGCCCATATCGGAGGAGGATTGGGCAGACGAGAGTTGTTCCGCAGGGCGCTGCAGGGGCAAAACGGGCCGGCAGAGCGCCAGGGGGTCCGGAGGTTGCGCAGCGGGGGGCCTGAGGAGCAAGGTGGATGCAGGGGTGGTTGAATCAGGGTGATGCTGCAGGGAATGGAAATTGGCGGGGAAACAGAGGTGCAGGAACTCAATGGGAGTGGGAACGGGGGAGTTGCGGGGGGGTGTGGCAGAGTNCCCCCACCTATCCCTGTTCCTTCTTCTTCTCCCTCCATCTGTGTCTTCCCCCTTCAAACTCCCCCATTCCCACACTCCTAGTTGCTTTGCACCCCCCTAGAATCCCCATCCCAACAAATGATCCCAGATGACAAGTTTGAACGCGGCCTGTTCCTTGAACAACACAAGTGCACCCTTGTCAAAATACTTCAACAGTCACATACCATTCCTGCCAAAACTCAACAGGATATAATCCAAGACTTCCACCATTCCACCGCCTCAGCCCTGCCGTCTTCATTGATTAAGTTTTTCCACCTCTTTTCTTTTCCTCTATTTCCCCCTCTTTTATTCCCCTTCTGTGTGCACTAAATAGCCAAAGTAATTCATCTATTCCCAATCCTGATTTCCCACAAAAATCACTGTGAGAGAGAGAAAACAAACACTTGGAACACAACAGACACAAAGAAAACTTAAGTTCCCGGACACCCCAGAAAGAGAACCACTTAGTCCCCTCACTTTTTTTTTTAATAAACCACTGAGAAAAGAGAAAAAGAAACAAACACTGCAAAAAAAAGTTGCTCAACTGCCTGCAGTTGATGTGTAGCATGCTCTAGCAAAGCTGTCATCAAAACTCCACCTGCTTGCATGTGTAGATTCCTGTGCAGTATGCACAGTCACTGTACAGTATGCAAAGTGACTGTGCATCAAAGATTGGCTGAATCATTCTTTGAAAGGTTGGAGCAACAATAGAAGCTTCCGGGGAGTTTCTGCATGTCAACTTCAGGCAGTTGAGAAATTTCTTTTTTCAGTGAAAAGAAATCTTGAAGCCTTGGTCCGAAAACAAGATATAAGAAGAAGCTTGAAGCCTTGATCCTGAAATGAGATAAAAGAAGTGTTAAAATTAAGACGAGTTGGCGAGTTGAAGGGGGAAGGAATTTTTTAATAAAAAATAAAAGAACAGACTAATGTCTGTAAGGAACCTATCAAATCAATCCAAGGGGCTTAAGTGCCTAGGCAAAGAGTGCTCAGAGTAGGGGCTCAAGTGCCTACTCAAGGATGCTGTGTGGTCAGGACAGATGAGTTTTTATTCACTCTAGTCATGGTGCTTAAATAGACTAGATACAAATGGCTGAAATTTGGGACAAACAACACATTTATTATGAATAAAGAAAAGTGGATAAAATAACGTGAAAGAAATGTGATTCCTCATATGGAAAGGATCACAGAATTTCAACACAACCATTCACCTCCATATTGTACATCAATACCTCCTCCATCAAATCAAGCTCCTTGACATGTTGTGACATCTAGCTCAATTCAGTCCTCTATTTAGTCTGGGGCAGTAGCACTGGAAGGCCTCTTTCTTCATCCTTCCACACACTCACATTGTGCCCTACTGTCCCAGGTAAGTCTCTTCCTTCCCCCAATTTCTCTTTCCTTTTTCATTTATTTCTCTCTCTCTCTCATGTTGCAATCTCATCCTTCCACACACTCACATTGTGCGCTACTGCCCCAGTTAATTGTAACAAACCCACCTGAATGAATTTCAGGGTTGCTCCCCCCTTTCAAAGAATTTGATGCACAAGGTGTGACCTTTGAAGCTTTCTTGTTCTTCTGCCATATCTTCCCAGAGGATCAACACACTTGAAGCGGTCTGAAATAAGGGGGTTGCATGTTTGGGAGGAAAAAAAATGAGAAGACAAGATCAAAGAGTGATTCAACAAATTGGATTCAAATTTTTTTTGAAGAAGTTTTTCTTTCAAATACATAACTTGAAATATGAATTCAAAAATGAACCAAGTCAACTCAATAAAAAATGAAAAACAGGTTTACAATTGCAGCCCAATTCTTTGGGGACTGGAAAGTTATTCAGACCCAGAAGCAGGTGAAGAAACTATTATCAGGCTGTATACCAAGCCCCCAGGCCCATGTTGTATAAAAAACAGACACACAGACAGATTTCATTTTCTACATCCTCACTGCGGGTGATCAGTTTGATGGTTTGTTTCATTGGAGGTGGTGGTTGATGGAACAGGTAGCAATCATTTTGCGTGCTACTTGAATACTGAGAGATAACCAATAGCCTCACTCCTTCCATGATATCAAATTCAAAGATAAGAACAGGCTTGCAGAAGTTTACGTGAGATATTTGATAAAACCTCGAGGAACATGTCTAGTTTTCTTCTGCCACTCTGTGGTTGAGGGAATGAATATATCTCTGTTTCGATTTCAAGAACCTAACTCTCGGAACCCCAAAAGGAAGAAAAGAGCCGTGCAAAAAAAAAGAAAAAAAAAGGAACAATGACACCGATACCAAAAGGACATCATGTAGAAGACAACAAGAAACAGCAAAACAGCGACAACATTAAGAAAAACAACACTGAGTGAAAAAAGAGGTACAACACAAACACGCCAACAAATAAGAAAAAAACGAGTGAAGGACAAGAGAAGGAAGAATCAAAGTATATGGGAAGGGAGGTTATCGAGGACAAAGAAAACAACTAGTGAGGGATGGAAACAAGTACATGAACTATCGCTTGAACGATATACATATACACATATATAAATATATGTATGGGTGAATGTGAGAATGAATGATGAATGGAGAAGAGACTATACAATCATGAGGGTAGGTATGTGAACATCAACCTTTACAAGCCAAGCAAGGGGCGGAAAGCCAAGAGGAAAGAAAGGGGTGTTCCATGTACTGATATGGTATAGACAAGGCCAAGAAAAAGTCAAAAAAAAGGGGGATCAATAGCGACTACGTTCGATTACGCTAAGACTGGTAGAGTCCTCTTGGGCCTGGTGACGCGAACGACGAGAGGCAGTACTGTCGGAGCTCTGCTGATCGGGCTGGCGAGGGGTTCTGAGACTGCGTTGCTTTGGATAGACAGGATTGATGGCCTGGTCGTGGGTATTCTTGGCAAGATGATGACGACTACTTTGACTGCCGCCAAGAAGATCGACCGATTGACTGCTGTTTTGGTGCTCGCGGTTCGGATCCAGTTTCCGACTGATCCCCCTCAGGAATTTCTCAAGCTTTCGTCGTTCGAGATCGGTAATCCTGATCCCATCTAACCACTTGAGCTTTTGATGATGTCCATCCTGCCTATCTCGCTGAGGATGCTCGGTGGGACTGTGGTCACAGGTTTTGAGGACAAGCGCGCGATAGGTCATCCGTTTCAGATAGAACTCGTTCGGCAGCGATTTCCGGAACCGGTCGTCCATTGAGTGCCAATCGTCCGATTGATCCTTGGTCACGATTTGGTATTGGTTGAGGTGAGGTGTGACAGCCAATGCATCTTCATCTCTTCTGGGACTTCCACTGGCAACGGCTGACGAAGGGGTGGATGAGAGTAGTAGGGGTGGGTAAAATGCTGAACAGAGTGGATTCTGTCGCAAATCAAGCAATTCAAGCTCCGGTAAACTTTCCAGCACGTTCAACAAGCCTCGGTCGAGCATCTTAACTCGCGAGCCAACGACCGTTAATCGCTCTAAGCGTCGAAGGTTTTTGAGCGGGCTAAGATCCTTCAAGAAATTGTAATTCAAGTTGAGCGTTCGGATGTTGGGAATCAAGCTCGCAAGATCCGCCGGGAGGCTTTGACATTGACACATCGCCAGTTCCAGGTATAATAAGTTATAAAACTGGCAGGTCGGAAAGGCTGCGGGCAATGGGTTTCCCCCTAAATAAATCCTTTTGACATCCCGAACTTGTTTCAATGTTAACGACCTGTTAAGAATCAAGTTCCACAAAAACAAAAAAAGGATCAGTTTATTTGATTTACCAACGCTAGACTCTCTGGATCATCAATAGCTATGTGAAAAAAGATGGGAATACTGACAATTCACCGCCACGCTGGTCTCTTACACTCAAGTTCTCTAACTTCCTCAGCCTACTAGCGCCGGAAATTTCCATCAAATCATTGGTATCAATGTACAAAGTCCTAAGATTAACTAGTTTGGAGACCTCCAAAGATTCCAATCTGTTCTCGTTCATCCTAAATACTCTTAGCTTCGGCATTGGTTCTTCGATCGTCAATGTGTACAGTTGATTTCGGTCTAATTCAACAACATGTTGAGGAAAACAAAGGTCAAACGGTTAGAAAGATGATGATTGAGCTGCTCCTTTTCCAATCGATTGCTTACCTAGATTCAATAGATAGACGGACTTCAGGTGATGCAAACCAGTCACTTCACTAATCTGATTACGATCCAAGTTCAAGACCTCCAAATGATCCCTTCAAACAACGCAAAAAAAAAACGTCAGTATTGAATTCTTGGACATGTTGGGTGTAGAAGAAACTTACCAGTGAGCCAATTCAAAGTTTATCTTTTTGATCCGATTGCCTTTCATACTTAGCTTCTTCAAACTATCGACCGAATATAAACCAGATACGTCTGATATTAAATTATCATTGACTTTTAATTCTCTCAAATGTTTCAAGCAAGAAAGTTCTTCAGAACGAAACAATCATCTTAAGTCAGTGGGGTTTTCCCTCGTCCTGAAAAAGGCCGGCAAGATCGTATGGGGGAGATAAAAAGAACTCACGTTCTAAACTAGTCAAAGAGTTTTGACTTAAATCCAATCTTTCCAAATTTGGAAGATGACTGAAACAGCATAGCTCGTTGATCTGATTTTTATGAGCGATCAACATCCTCAAAGAGGAGGGTAATCCACTGAGATAATTCAGTTGGTTCGAGCTCCTGCAAAAAGTAACCATTCGTAGAACAACTCATATCAGTTCTTGTGTTTGCTCTTTTAGTGGCGACACATCAAATATGTGTCGCATAATAAGAAAGAAGAGTAGCAAACAGATCGATTTGATCCAACGCGGGTAATATTTCATTCAATCTGATCACCGAATCGATCGATTTGCTTGCCAGATTGATGACCTTGATCGAGTTCCAGAAGGGTTCGAAGGGTTCGAAATCAGTTATGATCTTGATCAATTTCGAATAATTTAGCTCAAACGAATAATCCTCAATTAAGTTGTTCGAGTTCGTCGTCGTAGTCATACTCAGGTTGGTGTTGTGAGTACTATTGGCGCGGAGTGTTTTAGATTGAGGTGTAGCCAACGACGAATTTGATCGACTTGCGGTAGGTGTGGACGATAAAGATGATTTCCTTCGAACTTTCTTCTTGATCGAGTTCATCAAGATTTTAGATGTTTGATGAAGACTAGTATTGTCACCCTCATTCTCAGAATCCGATGAGCCATCACCACTCCGCCGGTTTTCCTTTTCTTCGCCTTGGATGAGCTTCTTGGCCATCTTGAAATCTTCTTTGGCGCCCTCTCGTCGTTGACGTTGATGGCTCTCCTTGAAAGGACCTCCATCTTCATGATCGTCGCGCCCTTCTTGCCACTCGCTCAACCCAATAATCTTTCCGTTTTTGCGTCCGTCCTGGAAGCTTACCGATCGGCTTGACTTCGAAATTCCGTTGGCTATATGGGAATCATCCATTGTTGATGAAGTCATACTAGCGTTGTTCTTATTGGGGGTTTCATTGCCAGTTTTTAATACTGATTTGGGTTGGAACTGTTCGGTTCTACCGGTAAGTCTCTTCTTGTCACTTGGATTGCGCGTGATACCTTGATTACCTTGTGCCTCATGCTGAGAGATCTGTTTTCGGTCACGTTGTTGATCTTGGATTATACCTGGTACTTCCGTCGTTTGGGTGGTGTCGTTAATTTCCCCAGCCATCATCCGAGATCCAGAGGATTCACTTTCTCTTTTACTCTGCAAGCTCTCAATGTCTTTAAAGATGTCGTCTTCTTCACTTGACTCCTCATTTTGACTTCCTGGATGACCAAGAGTGCTGAAGCTGTGATGTTCTTCCTCTGCCGTTTTGCCATTGAGAGCACCGGTTTCTGATTGACTACGAACTTTTACCCATTTACCGATGGTCGAATCGAAGACCATCTTACCAACTCGTGCATTTTGTAAGAGTTCTTCCACATCAGCGGGTGCGATGGTCATCAGTCCAAGCTTCTGGTGGTGCGGATGCCTTGGACCACCGTCTAATCCTTGACGTAAGCTATGTGAGCCAGAGCTACTGTGACGCGTCGTTGTGCCTGTAGTGAGTGCTGGCGTCGGGGCAGACGTCGTTGTGCAGGCGGCAGTAGAGACGGAACTGATACGATTAGACTTTGCGAAAAGGTCGCGTTCATCATGAGTGACACGACCTATTGGCTCGCGAGACACAGCTTGAGTGGCAAATTGACGTCTAGAGGCAGCCGTACTTCCAAGGCTCGACGATGTCAGGGCGCTAGAGGATCCGTAGCGTTCAATAGGTTTTTCCATCGCTGTTTGATGATTAACATTACTATCGCCAAGTGTCTGCCGGAGAAAAGCCGCAGCAGTGGTTGCCAAACGCCGGTGGACTGAATCCAATTGACCGCTGGATCCCAATTGCTTTTGATGTTTTGAAGTTATTTCCTGATTTCCTTGACATCCCTCCCTGATCTCCACTTGATTTGATTGTTCTTGCTCTACATCACGGACATCTTGCGCACGCTCCTCAATTGATATGTCCCAGTTCAAGTCTGCTTCTGAATCATTTCGCGGGCAGTGAGCAACTTGATGGTACTGTTGCTGAGCAGGATCATCAGCGTCATCGTAAGCTTGGTGGTGTTGTGTGTGTCGAGATGGTTTGGGGGAAGGGTCTCTGTCCGAGGCTTCCCAGCAGTCCCCTGATTCGGCTGGTTGTTGCCGACCGTCTGCCAATGCGGATGTATATTCTGAAGCTTTAAGATCAACATTCTGGGAAGACGTTGAGTTGCATGCCCGTGCAGTGTGTCGGGATGAGCCGCCAAGCTGCTCACCGGATGATTTTTGTGGGGTTGGAGGATCAGACAATCCAACTTCTTGGCCACCACTAGCTTTAGCACGTATCCGATCCATCAGCACTTTTGCTTCGGCAAGTCGATCGCGAACAACGACGGGTCCAGCACGACTTTTCTCGTGAGGAGCGCCGGAGGCAGCGCTAACGGACACACTGGACTTGAAGACCACCATCGGATGAGCCCGAGTGAAAGCCGCAGGTCGGCGTTTGGTTTCCCGCTCGTTCATCACGTTCACCGAATCCCTCAGATGTCTATGCCGCGTCTCCAAATCGGATTGAGTAGAGTCAAGTCGGATCCTTTTACTGCTGCGGCATGATTCTCGAGCTGCTTGGCCAACGGAGTTGACGGAATCCTTGAAACCCTCCGATGTCTCAGATTCTGGATGCGAAACTGGGGGACCTTGGTATGATTTACGCCTGTCAACCGGTGAGAGACTAGCCACGGCATAAGAACTCGGTTCGACGAAGCTATTTGCCCACTCTTTCTCATCTTTCCACCTTTCACTATGGCTTGTAAATGGTCGGTATGGCGTGCGACCAGCATGGAAGGTACGTTGTTTGTTTGTTGCTGATGAGAACACGATTGCTGGAGGCGTAGAGTGAGCTAAACCAATACTGGTGCTACTATCGGTGACTTCTTCACCAGGGGAGCCGAGAATACTCTTGATCTTAAGTAGGGCACCACCTTCCAGTGGACAAGCGGAATTTCTGGATAATCCTCTGATTTCCTCTGTCAATTTGTTGAGATGTTTGCGAGTAAAGGTATCAAACGTGAATCGAAAACGTCTCGGGCCGGTGGAGAAGTCGGAATTGTCATCAGATTGATTCTGTGGCAAATTTGACGGTAACTCTTGAGGGCGGTTTTCGGGATTTCGCCCTTGCGAAGAGTCTGAATTGATGCGATGGAAAGGATGATGGACGTCAAATACGGGCGTTCGATGGGCGAAAGGAAGAGAAGGGGGCCTAGAGGAGCTAGGATATGATACATAGTTTGAAACGGAAGCTTGTGAATTGGTATTCTTGCAGCCAGTCTGAACTGAAGTTGAGGGCTCGGTCTCTTCGATAATTTCATTCAGACGCTCGTCTCTGATAAATCTCAATCGTTCCATATTACATCCAGGTGGAATGAGCATCGGTTGCTGATCATACAAGAGCTCCTGTTCCAATCGTTCTTGTTCTGGCTCTTGTTGTTCCTGATAGTCTATGATAGATTGGCAAGATGGGTCGGATCGAAGATCTTGACAATGAGAGCTAGAGCGCGAAACGGAAAATTCGAATGGGACGCTAGGAATAAGAGGTAATGATTTGTCGAACGATATGGATTGAATGGATTCGATGGAGTCGCGACCGGAAGGTTTTTCTGTTTCTAGGGGCACGGTATCTCTCAAAGATTTGGGGTCGCTCCTTGGTTCTGAAGTGAGGTTCGCAGGATGGGAGAAAAAAAAAGGAAAAATAGGTTCAAATGACAGTTTTTTCTAGAGTTTTCCTTGCTCATTCAGATTTATTTGGGCTAACCATTAAGATCAGATTCGCCGATATCCGCTTGAGCAGGTGGCTCGGTGGGGATGAGTTGGGCTGATTGTGAGGTTTGAAAAATCTTTTGTAATTGGTTTGGACGTTTTCCTAAAAGTTCATTGACCATTCCATCGACCGCCGCCCTGAGCCATGGTGGGGTGGTTTTTTCAGAAGTTTGCTGACTGTTGACGACGATGGAGTTATCGGAGGATACCTTGATTGAGGATGATGAGGTGGATTGAATGATTTGGGATTTATCCTGCTGGTAGACGAGAGATGGTATTCTTGGATGCTGTATTGAGCTAGCTGAGTTGGATTGGTTCTGTTGAAGGAGTGAAGCGAAAGAGGATGCTGAAGAGAACCTCTTTGGGACGGGGATGCGGCATTGGGAGGCGACTCGCAGGGAAGAATGCTTGGATGGTTGTTGCAGTTTTTCTGATGAGTTGGACAAGCTGATCCATTCTTGAGAAAGTTCGTCGGTCAACCAAGTTGGTTTGTCCATTTCTTGTAGTTCCTGTCTGCTTTTCGGTCCAGAGACTTGAGTGTATGCGCGTGGCAGGCCTGAACAGCAGTGGGCCTGTAGCTGTCACACACACTCTGCGCGCGCTATGAAAGCTGTCACATGCATATCACTCACGGGGCTCTCGAGGGCCCCGACTGGAGCCCGCGGGGGATTCTCGTGCCGGTGCACCGGCGTCCATCTGGGATGAGCCGATCAGTCACCGGCGATGACTCCCGGCAGATGAGCCAACCTGTTGGGACCAAGCTCAGTGCTACTGAGTATAATTTAGGAATGTATCACCGGAAGGGCTCGCACGTGTCGACAATACTCGTGCTTTGTCGAAGCTCTGTTGCAAGCATTCCTTTCAAACATCCAAAACCAAGTCTTTCGGTCTGACACTATTAATTGAGGCTGAGAGCAAGCTTAATATCAGCATGCAGCAGCGCATCACCATCCTGCTCTCCGTAAGTTTATTCATGCCGTACACGCTCTCCGCAGGAACACTCACTTCAGACACGCTCTCCAGAGGCGGGCCAGAGTGGCTGAAGCAGCAGCGAGGAAGCCTGTACAGAAATAAGACAGACTCTTGAATGAACCCCCGCCCTTTATGTCTCTCTGTCCACCCATCAAGCTTCGCCTGCATAGACACTTCTCCCTCCTTTACCTATCTTATTCTTCGAAGTGGCCCACCCAGTGTCAGCAAGATAGATATTTATATACACAACAATAATAATTAGATAGGAATGCTCTCGAGGCCGTCTCATGGCTCATGGATCATGCTAACCATCTTCCTTGGGCTTCAGGCAGTCTTAGTAACACAAGCCAGTGCATCCCAGCCGCAGAACTCCTTGGAGAAGCGGAACTTGCTTTTTGGTCACGGGACATCAGCCGCACAGAAGAGCAGTAGCAGCGACAAACCTCAAGGACCGCCTAAGGATCCATCCAAAGCTCTGCCCGAGAGGTGCAAGCTGAAACCACTCACTCCACAAACTTGGGCCACTCTCCAGCTGGATAACTATCTTGAAAAATACCCCGGTGGGGCTAACATCACTTTATCCGTAAATCCAACTTTTTCTACCAGGGATTTGTTTTTGGTCTGACCACTTTTCTCTACACGATAACCTTTCCTATTATTGTTCAGCAATATGCTTCTGCACACGGAATGCCAAACTTTCAATGCGGAATAGGGAATGAATGTAATGCCGGACAGGTGAGTCCTTCCCTTCCAATCTAATCTACTCAAAGAGATCATTCGAAGAAAGAAAAACTGAAGGACACACTATCTCTCCTACAGCCCTGTTATCCTGCTGCCCCACCTGATTGGTACATCTTATTCGCCGTCCAACAATGGAATGTGAAGATGAATACGATGAGATCCGCCATCGCTTACGCTATGAATTTCGTCAAATGTAAGCTAAAAATAATCTCGAGATAGATCATACGATTTCTTGTGAGATTCCATGTTCCCTTTTTGATCGTTTCGCGTTCTCAATCTAGCAACAATGGCTACCATGTTTGCAGCATTGTAAGTTTTCCATAAAATATTTGCCTACTACCAATGATATTTCTCAGAAAGGGAAGACGTAGAGAGAGATGAAGGGCTGTCGGAGCTGATCCCAGATGTTGACCGTTAACAGGGTTCCGGCCATTGACACTTATCAAGTCGACCGAATGAAGTTGAACTTGGGGGTGAACGGAGCAATGGCGATGTGCTCAAACACTGTGCTACTCGACATCTTCAGTCTCTTCCATAGCTTTCAGGATGCCTTCGGAGACGGTCTAAATATTGCCAACAACATTATGAGTGGAGCCATGTCGATCGCCGGCGGATTAATCCCTTCACCTGAGCCGCCAGAGGGCCGTCAACGTGAAGGATTCGACTTGGTAAGCTTGTCTCTCGCTAGAGGAAATACCTCTTTCCTCATATCACGTCGGCATTCACTTCATATATCTGATTCTGATCGTGGATGTGGAAATGTTACAGTGGGCACACTTGGAGAATCAGATGGCTGGATATGAGGAGCTCCTGACCACCAAGCTTTCTAACGTGACCTCAACGGTCACGAATTCGGGAATCAGCACTGACCAGGGAATCTACGGTCAGCTTCGGAACGGGAACTATATCAAGCCAGTCGCGTCAATTTTCCTGCCACTTGTCGAGGACGATATCAAGAACGTGACCATAGCCATTTCCCTCGTCAAAGTATTGAGGGGCTTGGTAAGATAACTATTCATCATTTCCTGATCAAATGTGTAGAAAAATTTGCCCCACGAAATCCTTTTCTCATTGCGCTATTCTTTCCACCTCTAGGATGCTTTCGTCACCATCGGTCAGGTTCGTGTTTCCAGCCCATCAGCTCCGTGCTTCTCCGGGTTGATTGCTGACTGGTTCCTGAGTGATCCCTTACCAGGATGTCTGCAACAAAGACGGAAAAGATGGAGCGTTCGCTGGCGATAATGTTTTGTCGTACTGCGACCGACAGGGCACGTGAGTAACTGTTTCACAAATGGGTCGGTTGAGATACTGAATCTACCCTTTCGTCATCAAATTCGACAAACAAACAAAAATTCTACAGGATGTTTAACATTATTCGTGTAAAAGAGGAGAAAGAAAGCATGGAATTCTCCAACGCATGGGCGATAGAAAACCGCTTCGGATACACCACTCAACTGTTGACTAATGCCTCGTGGACTTGCCAGCAAAAATATGGAGGATTCGAGCCGTTTCCATACAAGAATTTGTCCGTTTTTCTCGTCCCTTCTCGACCAATCTTGACCCCCCTCCCCTTTCCAAGTTGACATTTATGGCTTGTTTTCTTACCCATTTGCTCATTCGTCATGTTCAAACAAAAAAAGGACTTTGCCTCGAGATGTGCTGGCGGATTGTATCATCAATCTTCCTGTCTGTGACTGTCGGGATCCTAGTAAGTAAATTTGATCGGGTTCAGTCATTGAGGAAAAAAGCTGATAAGAAGTCTCCTGACGCTCCCCGTAAACACACGCTGTTGCTATTTCCAGAAATCAGAAAACAAATCCACAAGCACGGCGTGGTCAAGGCATGTCGTAAGGCCGGGCTACCGATCTAATTGTCTCATGACTATGCCAATTGGATGTTATCTTGAATCATTCATCCATTTATTCATTCAATTTTCTTTCCCTTTACCAACTGGGTAAGGTTACTCTTGGCTCCAAGAAGAAGCACTTTTTTTTAGTTTATAATATGTACTCTGTTGGAGGATAGAAGTTTGGGATTTGGAAGTTGACAAAATCACCCCCAAAAAAAACCTTATTTGTTGGAAATTTTACCAGCAAAGCAGAGAGAGTGAATCCTACCACTGGCAGCCTGGGTCTAGGGCTTAAAAGAGAGGAAAAGAATATTGCATGTGTCAGATTTTTATGACCTTGTAACCCCCTCTGGGACTTGGGTGTCCCTAACTGATTATCTTCAGTCTCTGCACCTTTGTACATCCCCCGGTTAGCAATCTACAACTTAAATCATCACACAGCTTCCAACCCCATTGTGTTCCAAGTAAAAAAATCATTCTTGCCTATGGGAAAATAATGTTTGAGGTGTTTCCACTCAATCAATTTAAACCAAACTAAATTCCATATGTTGCCATGAGATTTGTCCTCCCCAAAGTTAAGTAAAATCTGCAAATATCTTTCTTTGTGATCCACTGGCAGGGAAAAAAAAGGAATTGAGATGTGGTTGTGGTTGTTGTGAGCAAACTCAATGGTTGGAAGAACCTTTGCCCAGTTGGTTTGATGGTAGCTGATGAAGTGGTGGAAGTACTGTTCAACAGCTTTGTTGGTTATTTCTGATTGAACATCAGTCTGGGGGTGGAAGGCAGTTGACGGGTGTAGCCTGATTCCTAATTGAAAATCTAGTTTGAGATGAAGATTGAGCCACAGTTGGAGACAATAGTTTTTGGGGTTCTGTGAAGTTTCCAGACATCTTTGAGCATCAAATGGGCAATGCCTTTAACATTTAGTGTCTTGCTGCAAGGTATGAAGTGAGCCATCTTTTTCAGGAGGTCAACTACTGTCAGGATGCTGTCAAATCCATCAGAGGCGGGGAGGTTGGTAATTGAGTTGTAGCGGATTTCTGTCCAAGGGCCTGCTGGTATTGGCAGTGCAGCATTTTTTGCATTGTGGAGTATTTATCGGCAAGGTTGTAGCTGCAGGTCTAGCTGATGGCATGGTCCATGCGGAAAGCTGAGGTGGGCCAAAGAAAACAAAGGAAATTATCTTCAATACTTTTTTTAGGCTGAACAGATTATCTTTTGCTTTTGTCAGCGGCAGAGATAAGGAGGGAGGGGGTTTTGGGGGCTTGAGTGGGTACTGGAGGAGGATTGGGTGGATGAGAGTTACTTTGGAGGGCGCTGTGGGGGCAAAAAGGACCGGCTGAGTAGCCAAGGCGGACCAGAGTTTGCACAGCAGGGGGCCTGAGGAGTGAGGCAAATACAGGGGCAGCTGATTTGGGACAGTGCTGCAGGGAGTGGAAATCAGCAAGGAATTTGGGGGAGGTGCGGGAGCCCAAGGGGAAGCGGGAATGAAGTTGTGGGCAGGGCAGGAGTCTTTTGATTTTTTATCATCCTTTAATCTATCTACAAAGACAGAAATGGGAGCAGGTCTTTTTGAGAGTTAAGAAAACCTTCATAACATTCAAAGCAGAATATTCAGAATTTCTTTCTGGGTTGAAACAGCAAAGAGCAGTGAAAGGGAGTGTTTATTGTCAGAGTGGGAGAAATTCAGCTTACTAGTGATTCCAGTTATCCACAACAAAACACTAGATCACCCAATTTTATGGAGAAAAACTCTCAGTAAGCCTACAGACAGTTTTCTTTCCAGAGCGTGCAAGGTTTGGTCCGTTGAAAAGAATCACACCCATCCACATACCGGTTCACAAGTTGCTTGACTGACATCCAGGTGAAAGACCTTTGGACTAGACTGAGGTTCTTATTGCATCCAGGGAAACCGGCTAGTTGAGTCATTATGGCTATCAATCGTTTCCCTATGCTTTTCTGAGTTTTTTTGGTACAACAATAAGGTGCCCATGAAAGAGGAGGTTGTTTTCAACTCTTTATCTTGAAATATTTGGGGTAAAAAATCATGAGGCTGGGGAGTTGACTGAATCTAGCAGCAAAGTGTAGTCCTTGCCCCCCTGCTCTGCATATCCCATTGATCATTTTGGTGTCTGTCCATATTTCCCAAAGAGAAGAGGGCTGGAAAGCTGAGACAGGGAATATTGAAGACTAAAATAACTCACATGGAGGGGATGCTAGCATAATATTAGGCTGTGGAACAGAGCAACCAACAAAATCATTCAAAGTACACACCCCCTCACCAAGTCCTAGCTTCCCTCAAGGTCTGTCAATGAGGGTTTGGTCAGGCATGAAAAATCTGCAATGGAATCTTAATCAAGGATATCCATGCAATCCATAATGTCAATATAAAACCAGTCAGCTTTATCAAGATCAACAGATTAATCAAAGAAACAAGCTTGAAACTCAACAAATGGCGGTGAAAATTTCCAGTCTGATGTTATCCAGCCTGAGGAGTTTTCCAAAAAAAAACTTGTTGGCCTTGTCTGGGGCCAGGTCTGGTCTACAATACATAATTTTTGGGGAAAAAAGCTTCACTGCCTGGTTGGAAAACAATGTCAAAGTCAAAACATCTAAGTCTTTTGGTCCATCTGGCTTCGCGGCGGGTAATTTCTGTTAGGGAGGTACTCTTGTGTGTACCGTCACTTGAATTTGTAGGGATTGAAATCCTCTACAGAATAAACTCAACCTCTGTAGGAGGGAGGAATAACCTTGCCTCCTTTGGGAGGGGCTGGGCTGCACTTGTCAGCTTGCTACCAGTTCAGAGACAACCTGACCAGATACAACATATAACAAAAACAACTTATTAAATTACATGGTAAAATATAAGGAAGAACTTGTTATAATTGGCAATGATAAATGTAGTGAAAAAGGTGTTTTTTGGACAAATAAAATAATAAAT
>LAVV01007303.1:8720-25735 GCA_001263375.1 Puccinia sorghi
GCAGAAATTATTTTACTCATTCTTATGGTCTTTGAGTTCTGAAAAAGTATAAGGAGTAGGAATTTGGGGTTAGGCCTAGTGGGTAACCCTAGTTAAAATTACATAAGAAATCCATTTCTAGAATAATATTACATGATTTCTCAATATTAAATGAGATACAATACTATAATTACTTATATGCAGGATTTTGGATACTCTGGAGTATCTCTAAGGCTGACAGCTGTGATATTATGGCTGATATTATGGCTGTGATAAGATTGCTTATATTATCAAATACATAACATCAGTCATAATATCATATACAACAGTCATTCTACAATTATCAGAGCATTGTGTTGGTTGTGGTATCATAATTGAAAGAATATTACAACCATAAAATCTGTGAGCCTGTGTCTCTTATGTGACTAAGGACACAAGGATTTTAAGAAAAAGAGAGGTAAAAATAAAAGATAATGTTTTGATGATTTTATTATTATTGATGATGATGGATTTAAAGGTTGTTATGCATCTAGAAGCTGTATCAAGCAGATTAAATCTTCTACACCTCAAAAGAAATTGAAAAAGGTCTGATAAGAGAAGCCTGTGTCAGTCCTATTTTTAAGACAAGAATAAGCGGCTAAGTTTCTTCAAAGGAAAACCAGCTATTTAATTTTGTTTAAAGGAGACAAAACACAGAAAAAAACAAGAGAAAATTGGAGGAGAGAGGAAAGCAGAAAAGATGATGGCAGCATGAAATTGTAGGCACTTCTGAAAACACCAGAAAGACTAAGGTATAAGTATAAATAAGGTGACTAACTGATTTATCCCAGAAATTATTTAGTGTGGAGAATAAATGGAATGGTCCTTGAGTTGTTGCTATGTGCCTATTGAAGGATGGAACCAAGGGCTTCACCAGGGCTTTTTTTCATGGAACTTGCATTCAAGTTCTCTCTCTTAACTTGGTCATATACTGAGATGATACCTGTTATGTGTTGGTTATAAGCTGTGCACAAGTTTCACCTGATTTTGGTCAACTTGGTCCCAATTTCAGTTGATATCCTCTGAAATTCAACTAAAACTCCTTAGTAACTTGGTATCAACTTGGCTTGATTTCAAGTTTAAATCATACCAAACCCTCCACCAATATAAAAAAAGCCCTTGGCTATGATGCAATCACAGTGATTTGAGTAATAGACAAGTGGGGAGATAAGTTTGATTATTTAAAGCATGTTGTGATTCTTTGCTGAATTGTGTGATGATCACTGCAAAAAAACTCTTTCTCAACTGCCTGCAGTTGACGTGCAGAAACTCTTTTGTTACTCCAACCTTTAAGCAAGGGTGATTCAACCAAGCTTTGATGGACAGTCACTATGCATACTTCAAAGTGAATGTGCTAAAAAATATACATATACAAAAAGGTGGAGTTTGGATGACAGCTTGGCTGGAGCATGCTGCATGTCAACTTCAGGAAGTTGAGCAAGTATTTTTTGCAGTGGAGGGCTGTAAGTCTGTCTTGTCACCAAATCTCAAGGCTGTAAATCATGGTGGGAAAATTCCAGCTCTGGGCAGAGGGGTTTCCTTCCTGTCATTTATGAAAATGCAAAGACAAAAACTCAACAGAGTAGCCTTGGGAAATCTGAAGACAGGCTTGGGGGAGAGTGGCAGCGGGAGTGGCTCATCTTCCAAGGAGGAAAAAAAGGAGAATTGGCTTGCAGAGGATATTTGGTTGGCCTTCCAAGCAGTTGGTCTTCCAAGCTCTAGTGTGTGTGGTTGTGGGTGGGTGTTTGAGAGATCAACCTGCCACTGACTCTAAGGTTTTTTTTTCAGCTTTCCCACTGGAGTAATATCATGAATTGCACCATCCGGTTCGTTGAGAGACAAGCTGCAGAGCTGAATCAGGTGATTAAAACACATGCAAAGGTTTGTTTTTCTACCAAATCTTTATTTTTTGGGAGAGTTGAGTTGGTTTTGTTAAGCTTCTGTGATTGGGGTGGTCAGGATTAATTGAGCCTGTTGATGCTGCATGGTGTCCAGTGGATGATTGTTTTCATACTTCTAATGGACTTGGATTGAGTAATTGATGGAGGCTCACTAGCAAGGCTTTTATCCACATTCTCAATGTGATCATAATATATAAAAAAAAACAAGGCCATAAAATGGTAGCCATAGCTGATATGAGTTATGATAAAAGACAAAAAATACGNGTCCAGTTGATATCCCCTACAATTCAACTACAACTCTTTTGTAACTTGGTTTCAGCTTAGCTTTATTTCATGTTGAAAGCATATCAAACCCTCCACAAAGATAAAAAAATCCCTTGGCTATGATGCAATCACAGTGCTTTGAGGAATAGCCAAGTGGATAATTAAGTTTGATTATGTAAAGCGTGTTGTGATTCTGTACTGAAAATTGTGCTGAGGGTTTCAAGTCTGCCTTTTCAACATAACCTAATTTCATAAGTAATGGTGACAAGATGACAGCTGTGGGCAGAGGGGTTTCCTCTCTGCCATTTAAGAGAACACAAAGGAAAAAAAATCAACACAGTAGCATTGGCAGATTTAAAAACAGACTTGGGGGAGAATGGCAGTGGGAGTGGCACACATTCCAAGGATTAAAAAGGGAGGATTGGCTTGCAGAGTAAATTGGTTGGCCTTCCAAGCTCTAGTGTGTGTGGTTGTGGGTGGGTGTTTGAGAGATCCACCCACCACCAACTCACCAAAACCCAGGATTTTTTTTCCAGCTTTCCCACCGGATTAATATAATGAATTGCATTGTAAGGTTAGTTGAGATCCAAGCGGCAGAGCTGCATCAGGTGATTAGAAATATGGAAAGGTTTGGTTTTCTACAAAATTTTTATTTTTTGGGAGAGTTTTTTTGGTTTTGTTAAGCTTCTGTGATTGGAGTTCTCAGGATTGATTAAGCCTTTTAATACTGAATGGTGTCTTGATGATTTTATTCACAGTTCTAATGGACTTGGATTGAGAAAATGATAGAGTCTCACTAGCACGGCCTTTATCCACATTCTCAATGTGATCATAACATAAAACAAGAATATCAAGGTCATAAAATGGTGATCATAGCTGATATTATTTATGGTCATTTCAAGACAAAAAATAAGTCCTTGAGCATGAATCACCTCATTTTCCTTAGATCCTTCACATTCTTTACCAATTCAAATATAATTTCAAGAAAAATAGGATGATCAAAAGATATATAAGATTTATTTTGCAGGTGAAATGAAGATCTGACTTATTCATATTGGAAGGATGATAACAGCTTGACTTGGGCAATACATCAGGTTGATTGTTTAGCTTGACATAAACACAAGTTACAACCAACTTCATCCTGAGTTCAACCTGACTTATCATGTACTTCAGACCCACATCCCAGAATTTACCAACAGGTTATTCAATAAAGTGATGTGAAGGCACTTGCATGCAAGGGCCATAGAAACAGCCCCAGTGGCTGCATGCAGTTGAGCAATTTTTTTTTTTTTCAGTGAAAGCGGATTTTTGGGGGAAGAGTGAAGTGAATCAACACATCATTCAAGGTAGAATAATCAGAATCACTTTTGGGGTTGCAACAGCAAATTAGAGCAGTGAAAGGGAGTGTTTATTGACAGAGTGAAGGAGATCCAGCTTACTAGTGATTCCAGTCTTCCACAGTGACACCAAAGATTACCTGAACATCATGGAGAAGAACTCTCAGTTATCCACCAATGGTTTTTTTTCCACAATGCCCCTTCTCAGGGAGTCAATATTTGATGACCCTTTGAGCAGGGGATTCAACTTTCATCCACACCAAAATGGGGTGTGAATGCATCCAAATAGGGGCATCAGTTTAGCGCAACCCATAAGTTAAAGTTTATTTCAGATATTTGAGATTTACTGAAACCAGTGCTGGCTAGGATGAAACATATTGTGGCCACGGACCAGGTTCAGAATGGTCTCTGTTTTTTAAGTGTTTGGCGGGGTTTTTGTATTTATTGAGAGCATGAGCCTTGATTTCTTTCTGGAGATGTTCATCTTTTAGCTCCAACACTTTCTTCAATAGTTGAATACCCATGACTTTTTTCACCTTGTGATTTAATAGAATAGATACAGTTTATTTCAGGAAAGTTAAGGAATAATGGTAGAATAATTTGAAGAGGTGGGATGGCAAACTGATCCTTCTTACTTATCAGAGCTTTTTTCTCCTTCTTTCAACACTCTTTCTTGAGTTGCACCAGAGAAGATTATTTGGACAAGCTCCTTGTTATTTGGCAATGATAATGTACAGGTTAAATTATTAAATTCCAGAGGCTTACAGGCAGTTACAAATCTGTAAAGCTGGTTGCATTTGATCTAGTGAAGAATTCAGAGCTCCAAATTTTGTCAAGCAATTTTGAGGCACTTGCTGAGGGAAAAATCAGACAAAAAAACACACCAGGTGATGTGCAAGCATGAACACTATCTTGGCTTCATGGCCGAGATTTTGGATCAGCAGGTTTTTTTTGTTTTTTCCAAACAGAGGCTTGTGAATTGGTTTATCCTGTAAGCCTCCCTCCGGGGCCCCGGGCTCCCAGAGAGGCTCTGTTAGGCTCGCATCTAATTGGCTCAAGTGTGAGTCTTCACTGAAGGCAATTATAATGGGCCAGAATAAAGCTACCACGAAGCTTTGGAGAGATAATTCTAGAACCTAAACTGAGTTAGATTTCCAGCTAGCTCATGGTAGAAAGGGTATCTAGTGGGGAAGAAATATGGTTGAGAGTGCTGATGTAAGCTGAGTTTGCAAGGTTATGTGAAATGTCATGGCGTGAGGTTTCACAGCTCTGCCAGAAATGAGGACTCGTTGAACGCAGAGGGTAGGGTGAGCTGCTGCTGGCAGATGCACCGGTGGACTCGTCACACATGAGATTGTGTTTCGCCGAGGGACTGACTGACTGATCAGGAGTTCACTGTGCCCATCTTCCTATCTTGTTTCATCTTGGAGTGCCATGCTTCCCGTTCTTATACCCAATATAACTGCACTTCAGAAGAGCGCACCCCCATTTCTGATCTAGATCGCTTCGACTGCGAGCATAGTCCAACATGTGCGTTATAAGGGATCTTCAGCTTTCTTCTCCTTCTTCTGTTGTGAGATGACTCAAACCCAAGCCATGCCAGGGATCTCCAACATATTGTTACGGAATCTCGTCTGACGCCTGCAAACAGGGCGCCAATCGTGCAGTAATTCTGACTTGTCATGTTCTTCCAGTTTCCCTATGTCAAGCTAGAGAGAGTCAAGATGTGCGCCCAAATTTACAGCGGGGGAAGCATCGTGGTACAGACTTATATGTATAAGTGTATGTGTGTAAACTTACGTATTATACTACAATCTCATGTCGATGTTCTACAGCAGTCTACCCTGCCGTCTCTACACACACCCCCATAATGTGTACTTCCGAGCTGAAGCAGCCGCATCTCTGTATTTTCGGGCATCTTCCACTACCACCACCACCACTCATCAGACTAAAAATAAAAAAAATAGAAAAAAAGACACTGAGAAGACTGAAAGACTCAAGACTTGAAAACACCCCTGCATCTCACCACCTCTCTCTCGCACTAGCCCCACCCACTTTTACAAATAAAATAAATACAAAACTCTGCCCTGTCCAGCCAATCCGTCTTGCCTGGCCCTGCCCTTCTCTTCCAGCCAAATCCACCTTATCAGTTTCCTCCAGCCCCGCACTAAACTTTTTTTTTGTTTTATTTAAACGCTCAACCTCCTCTCATCTACTTCCACATTCCTCACCCTTAATAATATCTTCATTATCTCTTATTTTTTTTTTTTTAATAAATAAATACTTTAGATTCTCTCTTGACACCCACTCAAGATCACCCTTCATCATCATCTTATATCATGTTCAGCCACACGCGTCCACAATCCACCCCCTCCGCCGCCCTGAACACGACCCAGCTCTCAGTTCGCTCGCACAAACAGAGCCGCAAACCTGGCTTCAGAGTCTTCTGTGACGACGAACAAGAATCCTCCGTCGGCCAGCCAGGGCGCCACAGCCATAGCAGGACGCGAAAGTCAACCAATTGCCCACCGGCCGTCGTGAACAACAAAGAAAACCAGGTCCTGGAGCTGAACAACCGGACCATCTCGAACCCATCCAAAACTACCCGTCGCCGCTCCCCGACACGCGTCCTTGGCGAGAAACCCTTGGCGTCGTCATCCGCCCGCGTCAACTGTGTGGACAAGTGGGGCTCCGCCATACCCTTCACAACCTGCGAATTCTTACCCTCCTCGTCAAAAAAGCTGGCCCATTTGGAGAAGGAGGAACCTACCAAACCAGAAAAACCCTCTCAAATAATTAATACCAACACGAAGAAATCCAAAACTGATGCCCTGCCCAAGCGACTCGCCTCCCACGTCTACAATCGAGCCGCAGATAACGAACGCCACCCTCAACGACAAGTGGTCGACGACGAAGAGGGGCTGAAAGAGCTGGTGACGAAGCTCGAAGCGCTGCAAGCCATTCGGGTGAACCTGGAGGACACGGAAGAAGCGTTGGCGATTCAAGAGCCACTTCCTGCCACAGCCACCTGTCCCGGAGCGCCCAAGATGCCGAGCGTCTTCACGATGCCGTTATTTGTTGCGGACGACGACGTGCACTGCGACGATGCCCAGACGCTGGACTTCTTCGCCAATAAGTCGCCCAACTCTCTCCAGATGTCGCCCCTCGCTGAAGTCACTGAGGCCTTCACCGGCCTTCAGGGCGGTTGGAGCCCCCCGACTATCGACCATGCTCGCTTTCCTACTCTCTTGCATTATCATCCTGTATGTGCACGCTCTCTCTTCCCCTCTTATTCAACCACCTAACTGAACCCCCTTTTTTATGTCTTCTAGATCTCCATGCCTGCCGATCTGTCCTGATGAACTACCGCCCTTTTCTTGCCCCACCTCTACTCCGCTTAATACATAATCTGCACTGAAAAATGTTGCAAATATCCTCCCCCACTACCATTCGTTCTGTCACAATATCACAACCTCCTTCCCAAAACCAACCCAAACAAAAAAGTAACACGATTGACTTGTACTCCTTATTATCTATCCTAGTATGTCTCCTCTAAGAGAGAGCGTGTGTGTGTGCCCGTACGATGATGAATGACGTTGGAATGAACCTTGTCGAGCCGACGGCGTTTTTTTTTTTTTTTTTTTTTTTTTTTTTGTCTGCTGTGTGCCAAGAACCTGAGTGTTCAAATCACCGTTTAGATGGACCTTCTCTCTTCTTCCTTGGTCTTCTTACTCGTATCCAACACACTCATTCTGCTGGTGTTTTTTCCTCAGTAGACCTCTGCTGTCCCAATTTGCTCGGACAAGAAACTTTCTCTCCTTTGAGTTGTATCTACCCACACACCTGACTCTTTTTTTTTCTCTCTCTCAAACAAATTGAAACGTTAAGATTTCTACGTGCTTGGATGCTATGTTGGGATCTTGCGCAAGAACTGATGAGTATGAGGTGCAGTGTATGTACAAATCAAGCGCAGACCTTCGCGGAAACACGCGAACATTCAACTGAAACCAAAAGTATGGAGTCGACGAACGACCCGCTGACGAACACTAGGAAGCCAGCCAGCGATGCGACGATTACGGTACGAGTGATCAAGTCGTTCGAGTACCGGAACGCCAAGAACCTGGTCCTCCACAACCTCAACCTGCATCAGCTGAACACCGACCAGCTCTTGCAGCTTTGTCGCAACCGTGCGTTGCTTCCTCGACCACTCTCTTTCTTCATCCTCTGCAGCACTTATCCGTCTCTCCCCTTCTCGCAGATATATCCTCCGCGCCCGGCTGGAAAACTTTCCAGAACCTGCCGCTCGGTATGTGAGCCCTCTTATCTCACAAAACTCCTCGGGGGGAAAGTGTGCCAGTGTGCTGACAAACAATGATTACTCAGACACATTCAAATTGTACAGTAAAGCACATGGATCCAAGGTTGAGTCCACAACCAAATGTTGTTTCCAAGCAGACATCGGAGTGAGAGGAAGAGAGACTGACGATTAGGGAAAAAAAAACAGACGACGAATCTGATCATCAACCTAGACCATGACGAGTGGATGATGGATGACGCATCGAAAAGCCTGGCTGAATATGGTCTCGGTCAGTCTCCCCTCCTTCTCGCATCTCTCCCATCCATCGGTTTGTTGACGCCCTCGGGTCCGGTCGCTCTCAGAACACGAATCCGAAATCAGCTTGTTCTGTCGCAATCACTACGACGCGTTCAAGGCTAATCCTCAGCAGAAATGGTAGCCTCCTCTTGCACGGTCCCACTCATGTTGTGTGTTGGAAACGAAAGGTTAGAAACCATCTTGAGAACCAAGGCATTGGCCAGTCCGTCCAGCAGAAGAGATATCTTTCATCCAGCCCTGTCACTTCGGCTATCTGTTCGTTCTCTTTGCTGCTTGAGTGTAAAGGCTAGTCCAAGTGTTGTCATTTCATCGAGTCCGAGACTCCACCTTCTGGGGCACCTCAAGAGGATATTCGCAGAGTTGGAATTGTTTTACATACTCAACTTCACCAAGCCGCATCCGGGATTTCACTCTCTGTAGTAGAGGAGCGGCCGCCAGCGCTAGCGTGAAACGACTTGAGGAGACTGAAGTTGAATTCAGAACTTAAATTTTTGAAGACGTACAGACAGCCTGGATGCGGGCCCTCCACCAGAACCCTTCAAACTGGTCAGAGGAGATTCAGGTTGAAGAAGTCAAGTCAGTTGTTAGATTGTGCAACTATGGTCCTAAAAGGGCTGCAAGCAAAGCGGGGCAAGTGGATCCGATGAGCAGCTTCTTGGAAGCTGTTAACATATGTCTAGTTGCCCTGCTTGTGAGATGGCAGCCGACGGAACACCTTGCAGCGACGTAAGTGTAAAGCTCCCCCTTATTTCGTTATGATTTATTCGGAATGATCTAGGAATTCTTATCAAGAGAAAGGACCGTCTATCTTAAAATACTCGTTAATTGACTATGAATTCGCTCAAGAGAATGAATCGTCTAGCTGAGCAATTATCAAGTGAAGACCTTATTTTCTTTTGGGATTTTTTAGAGTCGCATGTTTTTTTTTTTTTGATGATGAATATAGAACAAAGACAACGAGACAAGAAAGGAGTAACAATATTTGGACAAGAGAACGTCCTTATATAACATTAGAATGATAACCATGTACGGATAATTCATTGAGCACCAACCAGTGTTCCTGAGTTCATCGGTTACTGTAAGGAGGAGAGCCTCTTCTTGCCGGGGAGACACTCCACCAGTGGGTGTGCCCAAGTAGATAAAAATACCTTACTCAGCGGAGTGTTCTGTGTTTCATACTCAGTATCCGTCCAAAACACACTCTCCGACCTGCCTGGGCCCCGTATTGGGTCTGGGAAGTGTCCATTGACACAAGTATGACTACAGTGTTTCAGCGCACAGTGTGTATCATTCTGAGCGTTAAGCTCACTTCCACCCAGCCATCAAGGTAACCCTGCGTTCCGCAACACGTCGTCGGCAGTTGCTCCACCAGCCAGGCAAGCCGCGGATAAAAACAAAAAAGAAGCATCCTAATTATTATTCCATCTATTCGCTCGTTTTTTCCCATTTTTTCTCTTTCGGATTCAGGATACCAATTTTTTGGAGAACCGTTGCACCTGAGGCAGCTTGGAGACCATGGCACTGGCGGAGAGCAATCGCAGGGCTCGAATGCCGCTGCTAATAGCAGCGCTGGCCAACAGTGCCATCATAATGAGTGCCGCCCAGTCAACGCCCTCCAGTCTTCCCAGAACCACCAACACCACCACCACCGTCCCGCCCTTGCCCGTCACCACAGTCTCTCTTCTGGGCAACGCTCAAAGCCCCTTCCCCGCTCCTGCCGCCCTCAACTGGTCAGATCCTTGTGCTATCCTTCCCATCGAACCTGCCACTTGGAACCGCCTCAACCTCGATCATTATCTCGCTACCTACCCCGATGGTCAGAAATATACTTTAACCGTGAGCTTCGCACTCACATCCTTGAAGTAAAAAAAATATGCTCATATCACCTTGGTATATATCTAGGATTACGCTCTTTCTGTCGGCGTCCAGAACTGGGTCTGTGGCATTTCAGAAACATGTGATGCACAACAGGTACCTATTAAATCCACCCATCACCAACCCTCCACATTCGTGAACTCACTGTCGCTTTTTCCCTCTTCTCGTTAGCCTTGCAATCCTATTCCTGGCCCTCAATGGGAAGTGCTCTATGCCGTTCAGAATTGGAATCTGGTCCAAAATACTCTCTACAACGCCATCGGACTGGCAGTCTCAATGACACAAGGTACGGCTTTTTTCCCTCAATGAGATCAAGTTGAGGGGAGCTACCAGACAATCTGAAAGATATTTCATATTTCATAGCCATCACGTCGGCGCTTGTGACGGATCTTTACCCTCCAGCGAAGCGGAGTCCGCTGTGGAAGTGGAACGACATCTTCTCCATTGCCGGCGGAATCGCAGCCCTGATAGTTTCCGTCATCATGGTCTATCCCGGCACGCTCCTCGCCATTGGCATCTGGTACAGCATCAATGCCATCATTGCCACCGGCGAAGGCGCCGTGGGAATCATGCTTCTTGATAAAGATAAGAAAGATGAACCGGACCCTTTCCAAAGAGTTGGGTCACCTCCAACCTATACAAAGCTCCCTCTCTCAAAAAAAAAAAAAACTGATTACAATCAATCTAGTGGTCGGAATTTTCCTGGTACCTAGGGAAATGGCAAAGTCTTGCCCAGGGTACTCTCAGCAACAGAACCACGGATGTGATCAATGCCGGGATCAGCACTCCGGAGGGCATTTCGGGCGTGCTGAAGAATGGCACCTACTTCCGCCGGATCGAGGCCCGCCAGTTCCAGCAGGTCGAGTCGGAAATCAAGTTCACTGCCACCGCACGAATCCTCAATGCCATCCTCCGCGATTACGTGAGTGGAGCATCTCTCCAGCTGCCCGTCCATCCTTCCCTTCCTGGGTTATAATATTGACAGCTCTTCTTCTCTAGGGTGGTTTCGTCACCGTCGGCGTAAGTCTTAATTCCAATCACACACGCCCACATGCCTTTGACTCCCACTGATCTCACTTGCTTCCAGGAGGGCTGCGAAGACAAAGGTCCCAATGGAGCCTGGAGCAATCCGGATTCCATCTCGTACTGCTACCCCAACAAAACGTAAGCTCATCTCTCTGTGGTCCTTTTTTTCCCGCAGCAATAACCTGACTGCTGAAACTATCTGTCTTCCTTGTTCGGGCTTACCTTCAAAAAAAAAAAAGGATGATGAATGTGATCCGCCACAACAAACATGGCCATTCCGTCAACACCTGGTACCATGGCTCGGCCATCAACTCTTCGTACGGATTCACGGCGGAATACCTGACGACGCAGTCTTACAACTGTCAGATGAAGTACGGGAAGCCCGATTATAACCCGTACAATGACACGTGCGTGTGGTCAATTCTTCAGGCAAACACAGTTATAGCTCACCCTAGGTTGTATGTATTTGTGTCTACAGGGCTATCCCCACGGACCGGAACGCCGACTGCGTCATCAACCTGCCCGTGTGCGATACCCGCATTCCTGGTACGCGCTTTTTCCCCCTCCTGTCCCATCCCCAGTTCCACACACATATGGTGCTGATGCTCTCTATTTCTCTCTCTCTCTCTGTGTTTGTATGTATGATGCACACAAAGCCGTCCGGAAAGCCATCAAGAAACACGGGACCTACAAGGCGTGCAGGGACGTGGCCAAGCTCCCCATCTAGATCCCGAGAACCGCGTTGGTTCACACAATCACATATTACATACCTCTCGCCGTGCCGCTCACATCACAATCACAATAAGTCTCCCTCTCTCGACATTCGTTCTTCCCCCTCCTCCTCCCCCGCTTCGTCTATCTTTGTCCCTCCCTTCGAATGTTACTCCTGTTCTCTGCGCGTCGTCGTCAGCACAGACTTTGGGTCGACTGTCTTCCATAATCCCCTTTCCTTGTAGTGTCCTCTTGTGTGTTGCCCTTTTTTTTTCTTGATGGGTGTGCTTCATACATACAGAATTCGTTTTTTATTGTTTATTTTTTTAAGCAAGCTGGTGATGCAGGGTGGGGTTCAAAAGTGGATCACGAGAATGATCAGACTTGCGCACAGAATTGAAGGAAAAGAAGAGCGGATCATCCACTCGTTCACGTCCCCCTCCCATGTCCAATCCCCTCAACTTTTCATCTAATTTCATCCCTTGTAATTCATCATCATTATCATCATCATAACAAAAAAACCCTTTCTCTGCAACTGTTGTGCTCGCTATCTAACCCACAAACACTACCTCCAAAGAGGGAGGAGGGGCACAAGAGGAGCCAGACTTACGTGCATGTGTGCTGAGAATATTCCAGTATTTTATCCGGCAGTCTTTCCTTCTTCAACAACGTGCATCTCAAGCCTTGTCCGGAATTAACCTGTAGAAAGGTGTGCTTTCTTAGCCATCATGGTGATTATTGGTGATGGATATTTGTTTGTGAACTTGTCAGCCTGTGTTGGAAACAACCAGTTTTGCAGAATAATTCAACCCCCCCGCCCCCCGCCAAAAAAAAGGGATCTTGAAACTGAATATGAAATATGAAATCAAGTCTTCAAGTCCCAAATATGCATGAAATCTCAAAGATTCAATTCATCTTGTTCTCATTGAAATACACCTTTTTGAGGGACAGAGAGAGTGAGCAGATATATTTTTGACTCATCCAATTGGGTTTCACCTGAGGATGATTTGAGTTTATCACATTTTTCCTTTCTAAAACACTTGCTCTTCACAGAAGGTTCAAGCAAGTTTCATTGACAGGATCAACAAATTTCAACAGTTTTTACTGCAATATAATTACACATTGCAACCTCATACACACCCAAAGAGTGCTTGCAGTAGCATGAGATCCAGGCCTCCTTTTGTGAAGAAAGCGGCCAGATATTCTTCAGATTAACTTCCTGGCCATGGGAATCAAAGCTCAATTCAAACGTGTGTCAGAACCATATTTCAAACCACAAAGCTCAACAACCAATCCTCTGATTGACACCTGATCAATTTTTCATTTAACAATAAGCACCTGTCTGTCAGGCTGTGACACAAAAGGCCTACACAGGTGTTATAACCTGGGTTCAGGTTTAACAATCCCATGTTGCCCCCCCCCCCCCCCCCTGGGTGATCTAGAATTTCAGAAGAAGGAGGGAAACTGATTCCCATGGAGCCTTAGCTGCTTGGATTTGGGACTCCTGGGCGCTCTCAGAGGCTACCAGATAGTTTTGTGTGTGTGTGTGTGTGTTTCAAAGAATGGTGGTTTGAAGTGCATCTTTCTTTGATCTCATAACACTGCAAAAAAAACTTGCTCAACTGCCTGCAGTTGACATGCAGAAAGTCCCAGGAAGCTTCTGTTGTTACTCCAACCATGCTCCAAAGGTGATTCAACCAAGCTTTGGTGAATCTGCACAGTGACTGTGCCAACAAACCTGTGGAGTTTAGATGGAAGCTTGGCTGGAGGATGCTGCATGTCAACTGCATGCAGTTGATCAAGTTTTTTTTGCAGTGCCAGGCTCTCGGAAGAATGAAGGGGCTTGGGTTATGCTCCAGCAGATAAAAGGCTGGAGTGCTCTGGCACCAGAGGTGGGTGGTGGTACCACAATCAGTCAAGAAATCTTTGCTTGCTGAGCTGAATTAATCATGGCAGGACTGGAGCAGATGTTTATATGGTAGACCAATTACCAAATGTATAAGAGCAAGGGTTGAAACGGGGGCAGAAAGTTTCGGGCGAGACGTGCGAATGATGAGAGCCATTTTCAGACACTTCAGTAAAAAAAGTGACGTGCGGGGCACGGTGTGGGGACAAATCAAAGGGTTGAATGCCGGGATGAAGACTGATGGCGAGTTTGCTAGCAGCTCTTGCTCTCGACAGAGCAGAGAGGAACCACAACGGGCCTCTGAAAGTAAAGAGGGGTCGCATTGCATAATAGACATAGACATCATGATGGGGGGGGGGGGGAAGGTGTCTGTGATGATCATACGTATTACGAAGCGGCGATCGCTTTGGGGGTTCGGATTCCTCGACGTTTTGTAACGACGACATCTTCGGCCTTTTCAACTTCGGCGGTCACGGGGGTCAAGACAATCTCCACGTGGCAAGGGTGTCCCTGGTAAGGGTTGACTGTAATAAAAGTACGGCGACATGAGCTATCTTACGTGAACTAGAGAAAATTTCACTAAGGAATGCAAAGACTGACTTCGTCCGTGAGCCCGGTATGTGCGTCGACGGGTTTTTGGAGCCTGGTTAACGTTGACACTGGTGATCACGAGGTCCTCAGGTTCAAGCTCATTGGCCACAGCGTTGGCCTGAGCATTCTTGAGGAGTTGAATCATGTATTTGGCCGACTTGAGGGGCCATCGACCTGTTTGAAGAAATATCACTACGGATGGAAGTGTCTGCGAGATCGGGGTAGTTTTGCGACAGACCTTGAGTGGCCTTGTGGGCCTTGGCCTGGGCAGTTCGCCCAACACCACCAGAAAATCTTCGAAAAGGAACACATTGCTTGTGCTCTGTGACATCGTTGAGGAAAGAGAGGGCTTTAGCGAGTTTGAGGCCTGTGATGGCGGCGGCGGTCTCCCTACAGGTTAGGGGAAGGTCAGGAGTCAGTGACTGAAAGAACGGATATGGATCCTGCTAGCTTCAATGCCAACCCGTCTGGCATTCCAGGTGTCTCGTGGGTCGGGCGGGTAAGAAAGAAGGACGATTTGATTACCTCGTGTTCTTGAAATGGACGCGGAGATAGTTGCTCCGAGAGCGAGCAATGGCCTTGCGGTCCTCCTTCCCGTCCTCCTTCTTAGGGATGAGGTGTGCGGCGGCGTACTTCGGGGCCATCTTCTCGAGTCTTCGTCGTCGGCTTCGTGGAATTCGGTTGATGCGCTTCAAGGAGGGACGCGGCGGAGTGAGGCAGTGGGACACCTTCAGCCAGCCTCGAGGAATCAATCGGTTAGGTTTCGGAAGCCTGTCTCACCAGAGGTTAGGGTTCCCTGCAGCCACCTCTACTCCCCGTCCAAGTGTTTAACCAGCCCCCCCGGCCAGCTGGCGACCCCGGTCCCAATCCCCGATACCGAGGAGACACATGAAGCAAGACCCATGGCAAAATTGGGGCACATCGGACCACATCATTTGCTCACGGTTGAGAGCACATAAGTGCCACTATCAAAAGGGAACGGGAAGTTTTTATGTTCGTCCAATACGACGGCGGTCAAAATCGAACCCAAGTATGCTGGAGCTGCAGTTAACTTCACCAAAATGTTTTCCCCGATTAGTTTGCTCTGTCTCAACAGTTGCTATTTGAATAGGGCCTTGTTGCCACAGCTTCACAGGTCAGAAACCATATAGCCTCTGGGTAAATTTATCATAAAAAATTCAAGGGTCCTCAAGTACCCTGAATATCTTTGACTGTCAATATTTCTAGGATAATTAAAATTGCTATTCTTCCTACTGGTTGGCTTGATTTTCTGGAAGCAATGTATTTCATGATATTGGTCCGACTCTTCATGTAGAAAATTCACTCATTGACCTCTTCTTCCTATTTTTTTCTCTCTCACATGTCACTCAGTCTTTCCTCTTTGGATAGAAATGTGTTATTGTTTATTCAAAGTACCTCTGTCTGAGCAGCCCACAAGTCAGCCACTGTTGAACATAGTCTATTTAAGTCTCCCCAGACTGCTGAATAATATGAACCATCTATTCTTGCCAAGCTGATCCTGGAAGTGACACTCTTAGCCTCCCTCTTCAGTTCCTTTGTGGAGGCTCTTTTAGCCCCTCCAACTGAGTATCCAGCTGCTCTCAGCTTAATTGGCTGAATTATTTTTGATTGTCAACCCCTTGACACCCTATTTTTCAAAACATTATGAGAGAGAAAAGAAATCAACTTTCAATTATTATTATTATGCAAAATAGATGGGAAATTGAAGAATGGTGTTAACATTCTTTCTTCCTCATGATTGATTTGTGCTTTCTATTAAAATGTAAAGATTCTCTAAATCTACAATATTAGCTCTAGAGAAGCAAATAATTTCACAACCTCACCATCCACTTCAAAAAACAACTTGCTCAACTACTTGCAATTGACATGCAGAAAGTCCTTTGAAGCTTCTGTAGTTACTCCAGCCTTTCTCCAAGATCAATTCAACCAAGCTTTGTTGCACAGTGACTGTGCCAAAACATCTATGTATGCAAACAGGTGGAGTTTGGATGGCAGCTTGGCTGGAGCATGCTGGATATCAACTGCAGGAAGTTGAGTAAGTTGTTTTTGAAGTGCTCTGATTGATGGTTAGGGGATCTTCTGGAAGATGAAGTATGAAAGCCGCAGGTGTGCCTATAAAATAAGATAAGTGAGTTTTTCATTGAAAAAAACTAAATTTGGCCATTATTGACATTATCCAATTAGATTATCAATGCAATTCTCTGTGATGAGTTTGTAAAATTCCAAGATCAGATCACAAGGCAGAGCCACCAACAAAACTGTAAGCTGTTGGGTAAATTCAAGTAAATCCAGTTCATCCAAGCCAATTGGAAGCAAATAAAGCAGTTCAACAATGAGTTGAAGGTGAGTGATTATACAATTTTACAAATTTGATTCATATCAATCACTATGTTAGCCTTTCAATTTTCTGATCAAGGAACTGGAGGGTGATGGACCTACTGGTGCCTTTGTCTTGGCCAATTATTATCAAACCATCAAAGATTTGAAGAAGAAGGAGGCATCTGGTTCCTGAGAAAACACACAATGTATCACAAGATGATAACAAAACTAGAGGAATACCAGGAAGAGGCACTTGAATGTGAGGCCTTGGTGATGGCCAATTTGCTTCACCCAGCATTCAATCTCAGATTTTTTGCTCATTGCTGGCCAGAAAGAGAACAACAGGCCCAATTAATTCTGGAGAAGAATTTCAACAAGAGAGAGAGGAACAACTAAAGAAGAGCCAGGATGATATTGAAGTATTAGAGAAG
>LAVV01007314.1:4677-19464 GCA_001263375.1 Puccinia sorghi
CTCAACTGCCTGCAGTTGACATGCAGCATGCTCCAACCAAGCTGTCATCCAAACTCCACCTGTTTGCATGTGTCGATGTTTCGGCACAGTCATTGTGCAGTATGCACAGTGACTGTGCATCAAAGCTTGGTTGGATCACTTTTGGAGAAAGTTTGGAGTAACAACAGAAGATTCCTGGGAGTTTCTGCATGCCAACTGCAGGCAGTTGAGCAAGTTTTTGTTTGCAGTGATGGGTGCTGTTTCCAGAAACGGGGACCCATGTTTCTGTAATTGAGGCTATTTGGACCGGAGACAATTCTGTATGTACCTCTGGAATGGTTCCTTGTGGTACTCAATTCTCAACAGAATCAATTTTGATAGAAAGAAAAATGTCACCAAAACAGTTCCGCATCCACTGTGGTACAAACCTTAATAGTGGGTTTGAAAGTTGGTTTGTGCATGCATGCAGGCCACTTTGCAGAAAATATTTTTGGGCAAAACTTCTTCCTGAATTTATTCAATTTTCCCTTTGAATGAATGCTGGCAGAAGCAGACATTCACTTACCTGTTCCATAAAGTCTTCTTTGCCTCTTCAATTTCAGTTTTTTTTTTAAAAGAAACAAAAATTCTGAAAAATGACCTGACTGCCTGAAAGAATTAACTTTGAAACCCATCAATGTAGATGAGTTCAGTTTACAAGTTTAAAGGCCACTGATAGCCAGCTATACAAGCATATTAGTGAGACTCAAAGCAGAGTACAAGTGACTTGCCTGGATAATGGCAAATAGCTCTGCACAAAAAACATGCTGCAGATCAAGCTGCCTGCAAAACTCACGCAAGTAACATCATCATCCCTTCCACATCAAACCACTTGATACATGTAATTTGGTGACTCAAGCTGCATTGATTTGTGTACAGAGTGACTTGCCAAAATTCAGGCAAAACTCACTTGCACCCAACTTTCAAACCCCCTTTTAGAAAAAGCCATACCCAGCAGATCTACCTTGCTTTGCGCATCATCCTAGTGAACCTGCGCTGCATCCAACAAACACAATATAGGTTTGTATAAGTTGATGTGATACAAATCCAAGGTGGAACCTTTGATTTGAGTTTAGTTCATTTCCTAGAATGAGAGTGTGGCCTACATTGAATAGGATGAACCAAACCAAGTAAGCTATTCTGGCAGGCTGTGTACGAAATCGGTTCATCTGAACCAACATTGACAAAGCTGAGTGCATCAAGAGGCCTAGCAAGTACAAGGGGAACTTTTCATGTCATGTGCAATACAAGTATCATGTAAAGCTGATGGACCATCATACAAGAAAATACAGACACAACAGCCCCAGTAGCGCTGCAGCTCCAGAGGTAGCATCCATATCCACACACACAACAACCCAAGCGATGACGAGACTGTAAGCCGTAGAATTACATGGACTACCACCACCACAAAAAAAAGAGACACCACTGAGCCATTTTGTATATACCCCCACAGCTACCAAGAATAAAGGGGAAAGAAACAGTCCATGACGAAAAAAACCGTATATATATATATATATATATATATATGTATAAGAAGACGCATGTCATCTCTCCTCCGCAGAAAAAGAAAAGGCAACGAGCAAGCAAAGCAAGATAAAAATAAAATCAAATAAACCGGCGCATTCGACCGCCCCGCCTCGAAAATGAAAAGGTTGTGAGAGGTCGAGGATAGACGAGGAAGAGAGAAAGGGTTCAACAGCTCTGATGAGGAGGAGGAGGATTGAGGGAGGGGGGATTGGAGGAGAGGTTGAAGAGACCATCGAGGTCTTGAAGGGGCATGAGAAAGTCGTTCAAGTTATTAAGGTGCATGTTATGATTGGTATTGATAGTGTGATTAAAATGCGAGTTGTTGATGGTAGAAGTGGAATGATGGTCGAAGGGAAAGCTAATGTCGGGGTGGTTGTGCTGGTCTTGGGGCAGGAGATTGGTGTGATGACTGGCCAAGAGATTGTCGGAGAGGGTGAGGAAATCTTGTTGAAGAGCGGGGTCTAGGACGAGCTGGTTGGCGGGGAGGTCGGGGGTGGAAGAAGGAGGAAGGGCGGACGGCGGCGGGGGGAGGGGCGAGTCGATGGCGCGGAGAGCCTGCGCGAGCTCATCAGCCGACAGTCCGGCCTTCATGGCGTCGGCCAATGCCGCCACGATTTCGGGAGACAGGCCGTCCAGCAAGCCATCTGGCTGTTGACTGGGGCCTACAAATCCATGACACGACGAGGGTGTTGATGTCGACGATGGTTGCTGTCGCTGCGACGAAAGGTTCGTGGAAGGACGGAGATGCAAGTTCATAGAGGAAGTCATGTCCCTCAACGGGCCTCCAGAATGGTCCAGGCTTTCGACGGGCAGGTCGTAGGCCATGTTGTAGCGCCCTGCACGCTTAGGTAACACGCTATTTCGCTCGGCAGTGGTCCTGTCCAAGTGCCCACAGTTCTCCTCCAGCTCTTTATCCGCCTCGTCGCTGTTGGGCTCGCCGGAGTGGGGCGTGATGCCCTCGGAGCAGTCGCTGGGCGGGGGGAGCACGGGGGGGCTGCTAGCGGAGAACATCTGGCCGTCCGAGTATCCTCCGAGCGCACTACCACTCAGCCGGGCACGCTCGGTGGACAAAGACGGATTTAGGCCACGTAAAATGCCAGAGCTCAGCCCGCTCTCCTTCACCATCATCATCGAATGCTCCACCGGCGTACTCTTGCGATACCCCTCCTCTGAATTCCACGATTCTAGCGGCGATTGGCCCCGCATCCTTCTCCCGAATAGCCCCTCCAGCTGCGAATCCTCAGACGAGACTCCCGCGGTCTCCATGCGACGACACCAGATCGTCCGCGCCATTGTCTGCTTCGGCTGACCACCAGATGACGGATAATTGCATTTTTTCCGCGTAGAGCTTTTGCTTGCGGGACGCGGGGGCTCCAGATGGGTATCAGAGATACTTTGACTGAATGATAGAGGGGGTAAAGGGACCCGATAAGCTTCGCCAGATATTTTCTTGTGCCGTCTTACTTTAGAGGGTCCGGGCAGCGGATCTGGGAATTCGGATATCGCAACAATTGTTTTTGTTTTATGAGATTTCCGAATGGTGTTGTCAACAAGCTGCCGCTCGTTTTCCTTCGACTTGGGCGCCGAGCGGGAGGGAGAGAAGATAAACTGCTTCTGACTTCGACCCGAGGAGCTTGAGTTCAGGTGGGCATCCAACAACCCAACGGAGCCAGTCGACAGTGGGTTCGGTGATGGCTTCTTGATAGGTTCCGCTACCGGAGGCAAAGGATTACTTTTGTTGGGTGAGGCCAAGAAGCGACTGGGTGAGAAAACCTTCTCAGATACGCTTGGTGGAAAATCGGATAGATATGCAGCTGAAAGGTTCGACGGTCCGGCGGAAATATCAAGCTTTTGCGAGTTGAGCCTCCGTAACAGCGAGTTTGGACTGCCGTTAAGGAAGGATGGCGAAAGGATGTTGCTGAGGTCGCACAGTTGACCGGGCGAATTACGCGGCGGCGAGACGTTCCTGGTGGTGGGAATGCGGGCGCTGGGTGGGGGAGTCCTGGGTGGAGAGATGTGCATATTTTCCTCCTGACTAGGCTCGGAATAAGGGACCAGTTGATTGGGAAGAAGCTGATTCGAGAAGGATTCCAATGCTTGCTGTTCATGGAAGGGTATTTGGGTGGGATGATGATTATTATGAGTTGAACACGCGTCGCCGAGAGAAACACTTGAAAGTAATCTCTCTCGCGTGGAAAGCCTTCCACCTGGGGTAGTGGGGTCGTTTCTCAGGCTCAAACTTCGTGATGCTTTTCGAGAGCTGTGCTTAGATGGATGTGAAGGCGGAATAGGGGGACAGGCGACAGACTTATCGTATAGTTCATCCTGCTCTTCCGAGATGTAACCGAACTTTGGGGTCTGCTTTTTTTGTCTCAACGCGTTGCTCTTGGCGTTAGCCTTGGCTACACTTCTCTTGACGATCCGGGCTTCCCGTTCGGCAGCCAAGGTCAGCTGGGAGGGTGAGCCGGAGCGAGTTTGTGGACGATTGAGGGTTGAATGAACTTTTGTGATGGATGCTGTGGGACTGGAGAGACCGACGGGAAGGTCGGCAGGGCGGGAGCGTCGATTTCGAGATGAGGAGGACCGACATGGGATGATGGCTGGACGCGGTTGGGGGATTTGCTTGGGTGCTTTGGGTTTTACGTTACGATGATAACCATTCTTATTCCAATGCATGCTACATGCTGTTCAGATTCGATGGACGCGTATGTGTGTCGCGTCAGTCCAAACACCCCAAAACAAAAACAAAACAAAACAAAAGGCTCGTCACATACGATTGCAAAGTTTTTCTTCACCCCAGGCTTCAGTTCCATCAGAAAGAAGGATAGGCTTGCTCTTCTTATACCAGCAGGTGCTTTGCTTGGTACGACAGTTAGAGCAGCCTTCGGCGTCATGTTTCATGAGGGGTCTAGATGATTCTAACATTCGAAAAAAGAAAGGTGAGAGACGCGTTGATTTAGTATACTGGGATGTGCAGAGACAAGAGAGGGTGTACTGACGCGATGTTGCGGAGGGTTTGGAGCTAGGTGGATTTCTGTCGAAGCTGGAAGTAGTTCTTTTACGTTTTCGTGCTTGGAGTAAGGCTTGATCGAGACGAGAGGAGCGAGTGTGGGAGGATTGGTTTTGAGAGGCAGCAGCGATGTCGCGTAGATGAGTGTCATCGCTCTGGATATAAAGCGCATCGTCATCGCCTACAGGGTCCCAGCCGGGGGAGGTGATGGTGATGGACCGTTTGAAAGGTTTCAGGGAGGGACGGGAATGATGATCGACGTCTGAATCGAATGGGCGAAGGTGGGTGCTGCTATTGTGTCCGATAATGGATTGTCTTCTGGTTGAAGGTTCTCGTTGGTATTGGTTGGGAGAGGATGGCTCGAGAAGTCGCTTCCGAGATCGAGTAGAGCTGGACGAGTATGCCGGTTGGGTAGAATGGGGATCGTTTTGAGGATGCCAGCGATGCATTGGTGTTGAGTGTGACGCTGGTTTGATAAGGAAGTTGTTGTTTTTACTTCAAGAGAGAGTAGTAGGCGGAAGGAGAGTTTTTAGTGCGTGTCAAAAATAGAACACGCCCACCCCAGAAAAAGAACAGTCTCACACAGACATCAACACATTCCTCTTGTTGAGGAAAGCGAGAGTCAATCAGGACGCGTCGAGAGTGGGGGTTTTGCAACAAGATCTTTTCACTTTTTAGTTTTAGTCGATCAGATATAATCCAGTCTAGGGGGAAGATTGAGGAAGAATGATAAATATATGCAAATGGATGTGGAATCGAGTGGATCAGGAATCGGAGATGGCCAACAACATGGATCAGCTGGTCGCGTCAGTGGGGAGACTGTCCACTCTCAAAAACTGATTCAGCCTCACTCAAACAAAGGGGCAGTCAGGAACATATTGTACACCAAACACTACAAGCTTGCGCAATCAGGACACACCACTTCAATCATATTTAAATATTGGTAAACCCGCAAGCGGAGGACTTCCAGTTGGATCTATTTATTTATGTGTGTATCAGAAGCTGCAGAATCAAAACAAGAATCTCATTGAGCCTTTATATTATTCAGACAGACCAATTGCCCTGCATCTCAAAGTCCCAACTGGCACTTGCACATCTAAAGGAAACTCAAATAAAAGACCCTCAATGGAAAAAAACGTGAATTCAAGAACCTCAGGGAAATCCATCCAGAGTAACCATATCACAAATGGGCTGCACACCCCTTGATGAAAAATTCAGCATGTCTGCACCTGCACCTGCACCAAAAAAACAAAACAAAAAAACTGCAGGCATGACTGACACTGCACAGCCTGCAGGGCTTGAGGGAGAGCCTCAGAAGCTTGAACAGGCCATAAATTAGGTTGTAATACCGTGCTCACAGTGGTGTTATTTTTTCTGCTACCAAGTGGCTGCTGTAGGGCAGTGTGTATGTAGCAAGCCCATTCCTTGGGCTTTCTTGGTGACTACTATTAGTCTAGTTTTCTTTACTAGCTGACCAAAAAAAAAACCTCAGCTGTTAGCAACCAGAGGCTGTTGCAAACTAGGATAATGGTACACTCAGTGAAGCTGGCTCATATTGGTGTCTACCCTCCTGCGCATATGACCCCTCTCGCACCTCTTTCCTCTGTCACCATGTTTCTTGTGCACCTAATGTGGGGCTCACCTGCAAAACTCATCAAGCCGGTGTCCAAGGCCATTATTTATTCCCTTTCCTGTCCCACCCCTTTTCCAAAGTTTCTAGGCATCTTAGTTGTTCCTCCCACCCCGTCAACCTCTGGTCAGCTACTTGGGTCACATAACTCTACTGCCCTCTTAGCATGCAAGCAAAGAAACTTGATGTCCAATGCCATATGCACGTCTGGCAGTGATATGCGGTCAGAAAACCCATTGCATGGGAAAATGCTCAGAAGACCCTCCCAGTGACACACAAACCAATCTTCAAATCCACGTACGATATCTCACTCTGTACAAAAAAAAAAGAAAGCCAGAGAAGAGGAATGGGAAAAAGGGACAAGGAAGAATGGGGAGGAGTTGTATCAAATAGCCATCCAGGACGAGATATACTTTGATAGATATTCCAAGTCGAGCCAGAGTAGTGTAGATGCATGAAAGAAAATAGTTATGATAGCGGCTATACCGGAAGCAGATGATGTGAATATTCCGGTATGAAAGAGCGAGGGAAGAAGTGTTATTTCAGATTGTCGGGCGGAGGATCGGGCTTATCATCAGTAGCCTCCGGTGCGAAGGAAGCGGTGCGAGCGGATGGAAAGATGCCGCCGGCTTTCCACACTAGCTTAACCTTTGGGAGCGGAGGATGGTGCTGGGGAATAGTGCAGGAGACTTGAGGAGAAGGAGGGGGTGGTTCAGAAGAGGAGGAGGAATGAGAGTGAGGGCCAAGTTGGAGGTTGGAGAACAAGCTGTCGATGGATGCGCCGGCTTGTTTGGCAGCGGGGGTCGGGCCTTCGTCGTAGTGATCGTCGTCTTCGTCGAGAGTCGAGGACTCAGGTCCAGAAGTGAGTGGGGAAGAGTGGTCGGACGACTCGCTGGGAAGTGGTGGGATGGGTCTGGGGGAAGAGGGTTGGGGATGTTTTGGGGGGCTGGAGGGAGGGACTGTGAGCTTGGGGGCGCTAGCATGGCGTTGGCTGCGACGAGGACCGTCGGGATTGCGGGCCTGGAGGATGCCGAGATTATGCTGCAGGAGGCGCAGCTTCTGTTCGCGTCTCGCGACAGACTTGAGCTCGTTCTGCACCTGCCCATAGCCGTCGATCGCCTCGAAGATCCGCCGCGTCTCCGCGAGCCATGCCGCCTCCTTCCCCTCCGGATCCTCCAAACTCTTCGTCTGTCCCCGCCGCCCGGACTCGCCCCGTTTACAAAGTCTCACCAGCCGATCCAGTCGCTCCGGCCCCCACGCCGGCTCCCCCCTATCTTCCGACATCGGACGCTCCAGCAACCCCAGCATGTAGCTCAGACTGCTCCCTATCAACGCACGCTCACTGTATCCCCCCTCGAGCACCGATATTAGTCTGCCGCGACAGTGGGCCTCGGAGAACCGACTAATATCCCGCGCAAACCGGTGGAAAAACGAGGTGGGCAGTTTCTTGGCATACCGTGACATATCCTCACTCTCATGCTCGCAAGCATCGAACCCTGAAAACCTCGTAAAAGCGACCAGCAATCAGCAAAGATAGATATAGGGGGGCAGTAGGAACAAAATCGCCGAGTCTCACCTGCACTGACAAATATCAGAGACCGATCTGGATCAGCGTCCGAGATCCGAAAGAAGGAGGACATGTGTTGCTCGAAAGCCTGCCAGGTTGAGGGGTACAGCCTATCGAAGAAATCATGCTCGTTGGACCAGTCCTGAAGATGGAGGTTCTGAATGAACTGGTTGATAGCGTTGCCAACACAAATGTTGAGTGAGGCCTCCTTGATCCTGACCGGGTCGCCGTCCTCGCAGGGATACGAGTTGATATCGTGGAGGGAGCTGTAGCTGATCATCAGGCTGCGTTTCCCGGAAGGGTTTGGCTGGCTGGCCGCCTGCTCATTGATCCGCCAGACGATATCCTGACTGCCGTTCCCATGGTGGAGGTCGATATCTACCAGGCAGATCCGATCGATACCGTAGGTCAGGTAGCTGTACATGCAGCCGATCAGCACGTTGTTCACCCAGCAGAAACCCATCGGCTCTGAGTTGGTACAATGGTGACCCGGCGGTCGGACGTTGACAAACGCCTTCCTAAACGCCCAATTCCCTTTCTGCCCATTCGACGAGCGGCTCGCCTCAACCTTTGGCTCAGCTGGTTTGAGCACCGAATCGATCGCCGTATAGCAGGCACCGATCGAGCCCAGGATGGCGGCTTCGCTGCCTGCTGAGAGGTATCTAATAAATACGCGTAGAGCGAGGAGATGGTTCAGCTTCCTTGATGAGAAATGGAGGAGATTCCTGTTCATATAAAAAAAAGGGGGGAGGGGATCATTTACAGATCTCCTTGTGGCAAATGCGCAGGCACCTCGGACAAGCCAGCCAGATTGAGCTCCGAGGCCTGGTGACAGAGGCCGATGAGTTGTTCGATGTAAGTGCCAGAAAGACGAAAAGAAGCAAATTTATCCGTATGATTCTGAGAGTTAGAGGGGGTGCTGGAGCCAGGGGAGGGTGGGCGGTTAGGCTGGTCGTGTATCTTAGCGAGAACTGGATCATGCGGGGCGATTTTCCTAGAAGTTTTAGTGAAAGTGACGAGGGGAGTCTGAACGAGCGGGGAAGAAGTGTTTGGCACGTTGGTGATGGCAGAAAGGGGCAGGAGACTTGCGGGTGAGGAATGGTGGAGCGAGTCCCAGGCGAGGGCGGCGGCGAGGCCGAGGTTAACAAAGCGCAGTCGCTCGGGCCGCTCGTAAATCGTCGAACGCTCTTTTGTCCGTCGAAAGACGTGCTTGAAGCACTCGTCCTGCGTGACGATATGGATCTTTGGCTCGCCAGAGTCAGTAGGAGTGGTGGGTGTCGAGGGCTTGGACCCGAGGGCAAAATCCATTGGGACCTTGGTGGTCGTTACCGTACGTTACTATATATATGCGTTTGTACCGTAGGACGTTATTTCAGGAGTCTATTCTGGAAGAGTTAGGTGGATCAGCCTGAGTTGACTGATGAAGCGACACGAAAAAACTTACTGATAGAGTTTAGAGCTGGCTGTATATCACGACTTGCACACAAAAAAATACTGCCAACATAAGAACCTGCTTTTGGTCGCGTTTACAGTTGGGAAAGGAATACTCGCAAGTCAGCTGATACCGGGGAGGATGGGAGGCGGATATAGCCGAAACTTGTGTAAGCCTATTGCTTAACGAATAGCGGACCAGTTTCATGAGTCGACCAGTGGATCGCTAGCGTGGATACGTCTTTGCCTGAACCCACCTGAAAGTTACTCGTTCTCGGTCCGAGTCTCCTCAATAGTCGGTCCTATAGGATTCCATAGCAGAGCGGTGTAGCCAGACCGAAGAAACTCGAGTATACAATGGGCCGGGATATTAAGTCGGGGTTTCGGCTGCTTTTGTGGATGGTGATGGTCAAGGGTGAGCTTCGTGCCTAGGCGAAGGAGGACGAGAAGCCCTCCTTCGCTTGGTGTGGGTCGCTTGAATGTGCTCACTTCCAATGTGCAGCGTATAGAAAAAGGAATGCGCTTCGCAATCAACACCTTGTCTTAGTCGCAGTGTCAGCTTTGTCCGTGTGGGTATACATAGCTTGTTCTTTGGTTCTTCTCCTGCAACATGCTACTGCTTCACTTGAACGCTTCGTGCCAAGATGTTCTTTCGGTGAGATGGGGCAGCAGAGTGAATGCGCAGTTGACTCTCGGCTGAAACATCCAGCTTCAACAATGTGAGTGAAGCGATCCCTGCAACACTTATTACTACTAGTCAAACTATTCATCCCTCCAGAAACTGACTTGGGCCATCATTTGAACAGTCAGCGTCGTTGATAGTGATAGGGGCTTCTTGAAGTGATCCATAGGGTGAGTTAATGTAGGTCACCCCTATCCCAGCTCGCTCTACTATGAGCAGTCTTTCCCCCAATCAACCACAGATTTCCCCACCTGGTTATGTAGAAATACTTGAACTGTAATTCATCGGCGAAGAAGCACCTTCGTCAACAGGGTTCGCGCGTCGCCGACCATCCTGCAGTCATTTCACCAGCCAACTACATCTCTGACTTCCTGATCTTAAATATTCACATATTCCAGCACCTGATCAACCTTTGATCGCATCAGCTTCCAAGAAGTCCCCATTCGTCGATTGTCAATCGGACCTCCCTCTCTGCAAGAGAGCCCCGGCGCATACATGTCCAACAATTCGAAGCCTTCATCCGCTGCCCCACTGGGCTCAACCGACCCTACCCGCTGGCATCTCCTCCCAGCGGCTGGCGAGGATCAAGCCGTGTGGACGTACGACTCGTCCCCCGATAAAACGCTGGGCGAGCAGAGTTTCCCGAGCAAATATTGGCTCTCAAGACACTCGGTATTTTTAATTCAATGAAACCTTTCAAGCTATTCCATCCAAACTCACTCGTTCCCCTTGACCTCTCGCTCTGCATTCGCTGTCACCCCGCCATCAGAAATCTCCTGCTCTTCCCGACCCTGATGGAAACCCACTACAGGCCGCCAAGAATGGTTTTGAGTTTTATAAGAAACTGCAGATGCCCGATGGTCATTGGAGGTGCGTGAACCCAAGCGATTTTTTTTTTTTTTTGGAGAACGCGGCCCGTGACTAAGCAGTTACCTGATTGATGTTCTCAGCGGCGAGTTCAGCGGTAGGTTTTGTCCTGTAATGACATCTGGAAACGCGCCTGCGAGCTAATATGCTCTCTTTGCTTGCTTCGTCCCCCTCCAGGGCCTCTCTTTTTAACTCCCGGTAAATTATCCGCTCAAGATGCCCGTTTTCTTTTTCTTTTTTGGGGGGAAACGGCTGACGTGTTCCGGATTCCAGGCTTGGTGATCGCGTGCTACATCACCAAGACACCGCTAGCCGAGGAAGTCAAGATAGAGATTGCCCGTGGATTAGCCAATGACCAACGCCAAGGGCAGAACGTACGCGACCGAGGCTGGGGACTGTGGGTCAGATTCTTGGCCCGGTCACTCTGAAACTTTTTCTAACCTCCTTTGCATAACCACATTAGTCATACCTCGGGGAAGTCGACAGTTTTTGGTACCGTCCTGAACTACGTAGCTTGTCGGCTGCTCGGCATAGATGCCGAGCACCCCATGCTGGTCCGGGCCCGCGCCACACTCCATGCGCTTGGTACGTCCATCTGTCATACCATCATCCCTTATCCTTTTTGAGTTGGACTTACCTTCCTCCGTTGAACATCAGGCGGCGCGACGGGAGTTCCCACTTGGGGTAAAGTGTGGCTAGCGCTCCTGGGAGTATACGAGTATGTTACCTTTTGCGGGAGCTCTTTGCGGATACCCTTCTCTGACGCGACGCAACTGTACTCAGCTGGGAGGGGGTGAACCCAGTCCCGCCCGAGCTGTGGGTGTTACCGGAAATGCTCCCGTTTCATCCATGGAGATGGTGGGTCCACAGTCGGCAGGTGTATCTGCCGATTAGCTATCTCTGTGGTAAACGGCTCCAGGCCCAGAGCGATCCGACCCTGGCTTCCCTTAGGAATGAGCTTTACACCCAGCCTTACGAATCCATTGATTGGCCGCGATGTCGGAATTCTATCGCCAAGGAGGATCTCTACAGCCCCCGCCATCCAATCGCTAACGGCTTGTTTTGGGTCCTTGGTTATTGGGAAAGAGTGTGCCCAAGCTGGATCAGAAACATAGGATTAGTCAGTCATTTTCTTCTTTTGGAGAGCCCCTCTAATCAGCCCAAGAGCTGGATTTGACCTCCCCCCCTCCCATGATGTCCATAGGATCGTGCTCACGAATTGTGCAAGATGGAGGATGAGAACACCGACTTCAACGACCTTGCTCCCGTGAACAAAGTGCTCAATCTCATTGTCTGCTGGGACCGGTATGGACCGGAGAGCGAGGAGTTTCGGCAGCATCAACTGAAGTTGAAGAACTTTCTATGGATGAACAAGTGTGTGGGTCTGGATGAATCTCGCTCACTCTGCTCTGTTCTGATCCCACTCATTTTTTTCTTGTGGCAGAAACGGGATGGGGATGTCATCCACCAACGGCTCACAGCTGTGGGATCTCGCATTCATCACCCAGGCCCTCGTGGAGTCCGGGCTGGCAAAGACGGACGAGCCGTCTACTCGGGACTCGGTCATCAAGGCCCTTGAGTGGATTGACCGATGTCAAATCTTGGATAATCCCAAAGTAAGTCATCAAGTCTCCTGCATTCTTTGACCCATTCACTGATTGCACACTCGCTCGGGCACTTCTCTCTCAGCACTTCAAGTCGGGCTATCGTCATCAGACAAAAGGCGCCTGGCCGTTCAGTACTAAGAGCCAGGGATACACAGTCAGCGACTGCACGGCTGAGGCGCTCAAATCGGTCCTTTGTCTTCAGGAGCAGCTAAGGTGCTTCGAGCACTTTCTTTGTTCTTTCTTGCAGGAGATTATGACAGGGAGGTAGGATCGCTAAGCACGTTCTTCTCTTGCCCAATAGCTATACTCCCAAGCTTGTTTCTAAGGACCGCCTCTGCCTCGCCGTTGATGTGATCCTGAGTCTCCAAAACCCCAACGGTGGATTTGCCTCGTACGAGCTCGTGCGTGGACCCAGCTGGCTCGAATACTTAAGCCCGGCCGAGGTATTCGGCAAGACGATGATTGAGTGAATCGGCGCATCCTTTTTTCCCCCCAACACGCATCGGCCATAGTTCGGATCTCGAGGACTCACCACCAAGATGCTTTTTCTATATCCTTTTTTGCAGGGTCACTTATCCTGAATGCACAACGGCCTGTTTAACGGCAATGAGCTTGTTCAGTCGCTGCTATCCCGACTATCGCGCCGCTGACATCAGGTAGACATCCCCCCCTCCTATTGTGTCTCTACCATTGTGGCTGACTTTGGTCTTGCTCTAGTCGGGCGCGGGAGGGGGCGATAAAGTTTATCCACTCAGCCCAGCGTGGGGACGGCTCGTGGTACGGCTCATGGGGAGTATGGTGAGGCTCACCTGACCTCCCTACAACTTTCTGTCCACTCGCTAAACTTGATGGGGTCTTTTTTTTCTTGTTTTGGTAGCTTCACCTATGCTACCATGTTCGCACTCGAATCCTTGTCGCTTAATAACGAAACTTATAAGAACAGCCTTTCGGTCAAGAAGGCCTGTCGATTCTTACTCGATCGCCAGATGGCTGATGGCGGTTGGGGAGAAAGTTTCAAGGTCAGAAAGACGTTCAGCCCATAGACCACTCGGTCTCCGACAAAGGAGATCAAATTGTTCTCTACCATTTTTTTTTTTTGGCTGTGATTGACGGGAGCCGGAGCTGAAGAAGAAAAAAAACTCTGTTTTTCGATTGTTGGTAAACATGTGTGGTTGGACAGTCGTGTGAGCAAGGGGTTTATATCCACCACCAGACCTCGCAGGTATTCCAGACGGCCTGGGCGGTACTAGCGCTGCTGGCGGCCAAGTACCCGGAGCCGGAGCCGATCAGACGGGCCTGTCGACTGATCATTTCTCGGCAGACTGCCGACGGCCAGTGGCTGGACGACGCCGTCGAGGGCGTCTTCAATAAAACCACTTCCGTGACTTATCCTAACTATAAATTCGCCTGGTTTGTTTGTTTCTCCTTTTGCACGCAGTGTGTGTGTCCTGAACGTCTTCCTAATGTCTCGTCACCTGGACAGGTCGATTTATGCCCTTGGAAAGGCACACAAACAATTCCCCGACGTCAAGTGGTAACCTCTCATCATTCTCACACTCATATACCCTCCCCCACTCACTTCGCTCATCTGGTAGCTCTCCCTTACCATTTAACCTGGAAGATGACCTCATTCTTGGTATGTGTACAAACAATCAAAAGCAAACCTGGCAAACACATAAGATACAACTTGCATACTTCTTGTGACCTCTCCGAGTGTTCTCCTGTCATCTCTTGCATGCTTGTCTAAATCTCTATCTGCATTCATCCGCTGTCCTACCGCCTCCATAGGCTATACTACTGAATAATTGCTACGGAACGGTGTTAACCAGCGAATAATATTCAAGTCATGGGCGCAGTCTCTATTCACATTTGTCTCGATCCTCCCCCCCTACCGTCCCCGTCGCCTGAATGTGTGAATTAGACAGATTGGTTGGCTGCTTGAGATCGGAGATGCAGTCCTTGATATTTGATGTAATTCATTACCGCCCCGCCTCTCAACAAAGACGCAAACCACCAGTTTGACTCCATCATGTCACGTGGCCAATTCTTCTATTCTTAATGGTTAGTCCAGGCCAGAGGTACGGCTTGCTGAGCACGTTGGGACACGGCATAATGGACATCAGGGAATGTCCAGAGTTAGGGAAGGCGAGGGATGTTGAAGAGAGATGACCCAGTCCAGAAACCACATCCATTAGAAACCAAGTCCCTGAGCATGCTCCGTATTCAATCAGATCCGTCTCACAACAGTTGACTGGCAGTAGCCAACAATCTGGACGGCAATGACCCTGATCATCCCATTGGACATTAATCATACTATCCAACTCCACCATTCACAAGGCTACCACCTGTCTGCCAACAAGCCGGACAAATGAATCATGTCAGCCTGCCTGATGCCAAGGATAAGTCCTTCTAGCTACAGGAGGAGCAAAATGGTCAAAAACTCAAGGA
>LAVV01007325.1:0-11016 GCA_001263375.1 Puccinia sorghi
CAAAAATTAGCGCTAACAGTAGCTTTATGGTAGCGTAGCTTAATAAGCTAACACTATGCTACGCTAGCGCTACATGTAGCGTAACTGGCCCACCGTTGTTATGGGTGGTCTAGCAGATTTTTTTTTTCCACTAACACTACTCAGAAGTTTTGGCTGGGTTTCTCTGCTACCCTACAGCTTCATTATAGCTTCAGAAACACCTTCTTAACACTACCAGAAATGGGGTGATACAAAAGGCTGCTATGTTAATGGGTAGCATAGCATAGCGGCCCAGTGTTGCTACAATTGGAACATCAATCTTTCTGGAATATAGCCCACATAATTGAGATGTGTTTTGATTTCTGTGTTTTTGCATGCTTTGTGTGGTTGGTAATTGAATGAAGTTGTGTTGAAGGTGTAATCCCTGTAGAAGGGAACTTAGCCTTTGAAAGTCATACTGAATCAGATGCTTCTGGTATTCTCAGCCAGAATGCAGACAGAAGCAATGAGACATTATCTGTTGCAATTTTCACTGAGACAGGTGCATTAGCAGGCATTGAAAGAAAGATGAATGCGCCAGGAGACTGGAGCATTCATAATAAGAAAAGAAATTAAATAAAATGTAATTACTTTCCACCAGGAAAAGTCAGCAGCTGATATTTTCTCAGCATCAATCACCCTATAAATACTTCCCTTCTTTTCTCCCTCCGTGTTATGTACATTCACTTTCATATATCCACTCATTCACATACACACACACTCGACCAACAATCCCTTACACAGTTTTATTAATAAATTTATCTTATTTTATTACCAATTAATCCACCAATTCAACAAGTTGAACAGTACTTAATCTAATCAATTGTTTTGCAGAAGTTTGAGGTCCAAAAATTACATGCATGTCAGTTCTGTCTCATAGCGCACCTCTGAGCCAGCAGGTTGAGCCAAGAAAGCAAATGTATTGGGAAGTTCTTCATTCTGTTCTGCTGTGAAGAAAAAGAAAGAAAAAAACAGCAGCTATTCAACAATGGCAATAAATAACCAAGGAATTAACATAATGTGTTCACAAATGCTTCAATCGCGTAGAAGGAACACACTGTTGGTGCCCAAAGAACATACAAGTGGCATTGGAATTATGCCCTTCAATGACTTCACGCAACAGTGGCGTTGAGATTTCAAGTTGATGCCACAAGCATTGATTGGTGGGTTTGCTCTAGATGCCTGAGCTAACATTTGACCGTTGACGTGACTGATTGGGGGATGTGCACAATGCTTGAATCCCTCAAACCTCGAGGCTCGTTTAGGAATGCGCACTGCAGCCCGTTGCGGTGGACACTGAGATGAGAGAGGGATATGGACATCCAACCTCCCTTTGGAGAGATGGCAGTTTGAGGGAGGTTTTCAGTATTACGTCAGACCAAAAACTGAAATGTTGGAAGCAGCGTTACCCCATCTAGATTAACGATAAGTACAGGAGAACCATAAGTGAATAAGGGTAGGTAAGGTACCCCACACAAGATATCAGCTGGATTTTTTTATTGCATAGAAGTTACAAATTTCTGAGGTCATGCCGAGTGGTGAAACAAAAGAATGGAGTAATTAGAAGGTATATCATCGCAAGAAATACTAAACAATAAAGGGGAAAGATAACACACTGATTCGAGAGTCCTCACGACTTTCTTGAAATTGTCAACCTGTTCAGTGCACTTCAAGGGCTGATCTTGGTATTGCCTAGAAAACAAAACTTTGCGGTCAAAAAGAAAAGAACAGTTTTCTGCGCTAGGGGAGAACCAAGGAATGGAGAAGACGAACTTTAAGCAAGTAACGATTGCACTTCTGGCCTGGGAGATTTGGGGCAAGAATTCGGCCGTGTTGTCATTACGATGATGCTGAACCTTCTCCTTGATGCTAGAGATTTGCTCCAACAATTGGGCGCTCGAGTTCACTTTTTCGTCGTCCTTGGATTGCGAGGAGCTCTGGTTCCGGAATGCCTCCCGGACCTTTGAGTCAACTTCGCTGCCCAACTTCTCTAAGCGTTCCCGATCGGCTTTCAGCTTTTGTTGGATGGATGAGTCGAGCACGGCTTGGCGAGAAGCACTTGGGTGGTCGACTGAAACCTCGAAGAGCTAATAGTACTGCGACATCAGCCACTCTTTCGACTGAATAGATCCCCAAAGAATTTGCGCTTACTCGATCTATCAAGGGCTGTTCAAGCCGTACCTGAGATTTGGGGTTGTGGTAAACCAGTTCGTCGCCCTGGGCCGTCACCTCAACCTCCTTTCCTTTCCTTGAGGCACTTTCCGAATCAATTTGACCCATCTTCGATTGCTCTGGTAAACCGGAGGCCGGCAAAAATTATCTGGAGCCTTGTGCGAAGGGGTGAAGGCGAGGCTGGTTTCGTGTTCGGTTGACGAGAATTGCTCGCGCCGACCATCAGGGCTCGGGCCCAACAGGAAGCCTGTCAATCGGCTGTCACGAGCAGCGACAGGCTTCTAAAAGTCCGAAGACGCTCACAAAATAACGGCCGCCATTCAACACTAGTCCATGCTATTCCTCTCGACTCGACTGATGAATACTGCCGACTTGGAGAGACAACAGCCCAACAGAATCTCAAGCACTTTTGCCTGGCATTACACGGCACTTATGCAGAAACCTACCTACAAGCGCCAAACAAAGAAGATCTCAAGAAAATCCTTCAGGAGAATGCTGCAAGGGGCTTTCCAGGATGTATCGAAAGCCTAGATTGCATGCATTGGCAATGGAAAAAATTCCCAACAGCACTGAGCGGCCAGTATAAGGTTAAAAAGAAGGTTCCGATCATTGTTTTTGGAGGCTACAGCGACCAAAAATATGCGTAATTGGCACACTTTCTTTGGAACATCTGACAGCCTGAATGATAAGAACGTTCTCGATTTATCTCCGCTCTACGATTCACTTGTTGCTGGCACTTCTCCAGGCGTTGAGTTCAAGGTTGGAGAAAACACCTGCAAGATGCCTTATTATCTCGCGTCCGGGATTTATTTACCCCTGGGCAACGTTAATAGAGTGCTTCTAAAGATTGCCAAACTCAACCATTAACAGACAAGAGGCCGTTCCGGAAATATATCAAAAGAACGTTTTACATTCTCCAAGGATAGTTCGGAATAATTTCTGTTGAGTTTTCAACTCTTACCTCCTTCATTCCCTTTTCTTTCTCTTTCTTGAACACATCCAATCTGATCTCATTGTAGTCTGAAAGTAATAAATCATGTACATCCCTCATCAAACTAAGTATTCTTAATTGGCCTTAGTCACTAGTTCTGTGATGAATTTTCTATTCTAGTCTTATCTTCTTGATACCAGCTCTATTATTGTCTTCGAGTTAATCCTGTCTCAGCTCAACAACCTGATCCATTGTGGATGTTCCAGTTTTCAGGTCTCTAAATCTTGTGCTTAATTCTTCATCATCTGATCAACCACATTTAGCTCATTCATATTCATTATTCACTTATCTTCTCAACCACATTTTTGATCAACTTGTACTCAGACTATATATGAAGCCTAGCTACAAGTCAATCAAAAACTATCAGTTCTCCACAATCTTTCTCTGCCAAACAGTTCTGATACAATAAGAATTCCCCTTCTCACTGCCCCTTCTTAAGTTATCCTTGAGCAACTCAGTTTAATCTCAACACTTTCAAAGCCAGCAATGAGCTGGTAACCCGGTGATCTCCACTCAATCATGCAAAAATGTCTTATACTTCATAACAGGATTTTTGAATCTTGAGATAAATCTAATAAATCTCCCTTTTTGGGGGGTTTCATAGCTTTTGAAATTATGACACCCCCAACAAAGGGAGATTTATTACATTTAAGCTGAACTAAATTGGACCATTGTTCTTTAGAATATTGAAAGTGTGTGAATATAATTATAAATGGAAGAAATGCATTGCTTTTCAATCTAAAAAAGGAATTCAGCAAGCCTGGGGTGGTGCCAAAAATATGAGAAGAATTTTTTCTGGGAAGAATAAAATTCACCATTAAATTCTGAATCACAAAGAGTTTAGTAAATGAATTTATTATCACAAAAAAATTTCAATTTGACCCTCAAAAAAATTAATGAAAAACAATCTAAATTTTCAAAGAATTGACCCACAACCCACCCTTGTGGTGTGGGTATTGAAGGTGTGACCCACCCCCGGAATGTTGGGGACTTAAAGTTGTTTGAAACTTCAATCTTTATGGGTTGCATGTCAAATACCCCAGAATAAAGGGTGTTTCCCAGAAATCTCTTCACTTAAGATAACTTCTACTTCATTTTTACTGTGTGATTGCTTGATAGTAAAAGGTACCACAAAGACAGGTTTAAGTTTTCTACTTCCTCAAATATTATTGAAGCTTATAGTTGATAACAGGGCTTTATCACCAATCTTAAATTTTGGTTCTTTATGCTTCTCCCACCTACTTTGGTCTGTCTTTTCTACACATTTGAGATTTTCCTGTAAATGATTGGATTGGGAATATTTGGTGGGAAAAATCAATGGAGAAGTTTAATTTGTCTGGTGTTGATTTGATTTTCACCTTGAAAGGAAGAAACACAAGATGAAAGGGAGGCTTTCATCAAGCTGTAACCATATTTTGGCTCATTTGGTGTTTGACCAGTGTTAGGACCTTGATTTGGGAATAATTGAATCTCTTGTGTCTGAAATAAGGTGGCTGAGTCTGATTGGGTATTTTTCATTTCATATCTTTTGTCTGGGGAGAGCTGCCCCAACACCATCTCTAATAAACAATTGAGTGTGAGAATGACAACTTGCAAAGATGAATATATCAAATGACTAACCATTTTTCATTATCCTCCACACCATCTCAAGGGTCTTTCCAATCAATAACTGTATTTCGATACACTCATTTGTGAATCATTGAATTTAAAGCTTTGGATTTTCATATCCATTTAGGGCCCACTGTCTTTCCAGTTTTTTTTTTTTTGATTGGCCAAGTTCCTGAATTTCTTTGGATAATTTTATGGAATTTGGTCCATTCCTGAATGCCTAAAGGCAGAATATTCTTTACAGCCGCAACAAGGGAAGTAAAATTGGATGCACTGTACCTCTGAGATCAGGGTGTTGAGGGGAACCCAGGTGACTGAAGCTAATAACAACAACTTTACTCACAGAATGGTGACAAGTGAAAAAAAAATCATAGATTTCAGTGAGGAGGAAGTAAGTGGATAGTACCAGTAAAGAAGTAGTTCTGGGAGACTTGGTAGAAGAATATATATCTACAAGCATAGGAGAACTACATAGTGGTATATCAACACTGGGCCTGACCACATCCTCCATGTTTGGATCAGCTTGAAGTTAACCACAAGACTGATTTGATTGACTATGTCCACTTGCATTCTGGTTTTTTTTGAGGGGGTTGGTGTTGTGTTTCCTTGGGATTGGCATTGCTGAGGTCTTGCCGTTTGTTTGGAAGGTGAAGTGGTTGTAGACATGTTGTTGATGTGGAAGAAAGATGGATCAGAATGGTTCCAGATGGGGTGGGATGATGGAAACTATATATATATATATATATATATTAGAAAATGAATTACAATATATATATATGTACTTGTATATGTTTTCTTAATGTGCTTTTTCTTTTTAGATAAACATATATATTTTTATGTGTTTTCTAATGTGCTTTTTCTTTTTAGATGAAGAATGAAAGGATATTTCTATTTGATAGTTTTTCTTTATACTGAGATTTTTAAGGTAATTTGATTTATTATTATGTTTGTTAGTCGGCTCTAACATAGCCAGCTGACATCATCATGGGAAACAGCGGGACAAATCCTTAGCTATATGCAGTCAGCTGATTGAGCAGTCTCTATGATGGTGTGTCAGCCAACGGCCCCTCCTCGAATGCTGCCCACAGGAAACCCATACCACTTTCTTGCGCATGTCTTCTGGGCCTCTACATGCTCTGCCCCACACCCAGCCAGGGCTTCCTCCCGTCCACCCGTTGTTTAGCTCCCCCAATTGGACCAAATCGCCTCATCCACGAGCCGTAACACATCCAGCAGTACAAAATCTGCATTTTACTTTTCCATGTTTTCAGAAGAGAGAAACTAAAAAGAAGAAGGGATGTTGAGATGTTCCTCATGCATACAGACACATAAATCCTTCTACCTCAAGCTAGGATTTATTTATTTATGTGCATGATGGTGGATCAAGAATACGAAAGAGAATTTGCAGGAAAGAAGAGTGTACAGATGTGATATTTGAATTGTGACAGGAAAGGCATTTTTGAGAAAAAAAAGGGGCGGGAGGTGGAGATCGCAACACATTGGTATGGATAAGGATAAACATGCTCTCCAAACAGATGTGCAATCCTGGCGGTACACAGAGTAGGAAAAATAAGGGTCGAACGATAAGAAATACATAAAGGATATCAAGACGGACGCGTGCAAATTCGTTCTTGTTCGTTTAAACAGTGGCTATACGAGAAGGGGTAGGCTAGCACTGCGGATATACGCTAGGCGTTACAAATCGCCAGTTGTGATTCGAGTTTTGCAGTGGGACACGAGGCGACGGGAACATGTAATGATAAAAAGAGCTGATGGTACAAGATGCTAACGGATGGTGATCACGGGATGAATGGTTACTGCGAAGAGGCAAAGCTGAAGCTATCGAAAGAGGGGATTGTGAAGCGAAGCTGGCAGTTGGGAATTCGGGGGATGTTGATCGGAGGGACAGACCACTGCGCAGGAGGGGGAGAGTTGGAGCTGCTGATGATCGAGGGTGGGGAATCGGCAGCGGCAGATTGCTCGCGCTCATAGGGCTTCTCATGAACGTGAGGATCCGGTGACGATTCGGTGCAGAGGATGTACGATATGCGGCCTTTATGAGACCTTGGACCAGAGTGGCTCGAAGAGCTATCAAGAAAGCATTCCTGCTCGCAGGAGGTAGGCGCTGGGGATTTGTACGACAGCATACTGTCATCATCATGTGAGGGGAAATCACTTCCCGAAGAACTGGCAAGGTATTCCGCTTCCGAGCCGCTATCCCCGGATTCAGAACATAAATCGGCAAGAGAAGAGCGTGCAGCGGAGACCTTGGGGCGACAGTTCCGATAGCCATAATGGGCAGCAACCTCTTCTAAAGACAACTGCGACGCGAGCTTCCTTTTCCTGAGAACTTGGGGGGGAGGTGAAGAGCCAGTTTCCAATCGGAATGCGTCGGTCATTATGTCTAACTTTTTGGCTTGGTTGGGATTGAATGACTGCAAGATGTCGCCAATTGCCGGGTTCCTGTACAGCGAGCCGGTTGCCAGTTGGCCGAATTCTTCCATGAAGAGTGACTCGGTGCGTACTCTGGCATACTCCAACCGCGAGAGATATACCTGGACCGTCCTCAGGCTCACTTTGAAGCCGGTGTAATCTGGCGAGGCAGGGGAGAGAACCGATTCCCTCAGCCACAGGGCGACTCTGATCGGCTCGATTGGCCACATGGGAATGCAAAGGGAGCGGCAAAATTGCATGTATCGCGAGAGGGTGTGCAGGTGGGGGTCGGGCTTCTTCTTCCCATATCGAAGTCTTTCCGCCCCAGAACTTCCTCCCATTCGTGAGGCTTGGACAATATGCAGGGCTTCTTCAGCCATCGAGTCTGGTCACAAAAGAAGGTGAGATGTGTATTTCTTCTTGTTAATTTGTCTGGCTGGAAAACACGGCACAGTTCAACAACTTACCTCCGGATTGACTTTTAATTTGACATAACACTGTATCCCGATCTACACCGCCCGTGAGTCTGTTTTCAGCTTCGGGAGTGGGATTACCGCTGCTGGCAGCACGACTGACGGGCAAGACACCGAGCAACTCTTTGAGGATAGGGCAGGACATCAATGGGTCGTGGTCCGATTGATAAGAGGGGGAGAAAAGGTCTCTAGTCTTGAGTCTGACGGTCTCCATGGAGGTGATGTAACAGCGCACGGTTTTTTGGAGAGGGATTACCCGGGTTTTTAGAGAGATAACGTCGCCCTTGACCCACAAGGCAACTTTCAAATGGTGCACCGGCCATGGCGATAAACCGATGGCAGAACAATATTGTGTGTAGCGGTCTAACAGGTAGATGAGTCGATCAAATGGCTGCGGATGCAATCCAGGACTCCGAGTAGTACTAGAATCATCATGCGTGCTGGTTCTCCACTCCGCCCTTCCACCCGCCTGGTGGTGATACAACGTGTCTCGGCGAAACTGTTGCACAATTTCTCGCGCGCAAGCAGCTTTATGTTCTGTGGTTATGACTGCAACCAATACGTTCAAAGAAAGATAAAAGAGGGTAATTAAAAATTATTGCTCCAAGATGAAAGGGGCAAGTTCATATAGAAGACTCACGGGCGTCGCACTGATTCAAGCATTCGATGACTTTGGCTCTATTCTTGGCCAGTTGTTCGATGGCGTTGATTGATTTGAGGGTTCGTTCTCGTTCTTGAATGATTCGGTTTCGGCTGGAAACCGAGATGGTAGCTGGGGCCGATAGTTCATCCTCAGAAGACCAGCTCTCAGGAGGAATGTTGAATAATTTTCTTGACGCAGAAGCCATGAGTGCTTGAGCAGCGACACCTGAACGGCACTAGAAGTATATACGGAGGTCTCGAGAGAGCTAATACAGAATCTTCTTCCTTCAGAAGACGACTACAACTTTGGCTGAGGCCAGTCGGTAGTATAATGCTCCAACGAGGAAGTCGACAGGTTCCAGTGCTCGGCTAGTGGTAAGCCCAGCGGGTGACGAGTGACACTGAAAGGGGTGGTATGGAAAGATCAAGGACTTCTTGACGCCAAGGAAGCACAGGCCGTGTTGGTGAACAACGGGAGGAGGTTGATAAATGTATGCAACCACGTATCTTATCTCACAGAGGATGAAGAGCACTAGGTGGAAAATCAAGAATGATTACATTTGCAAGAAAGATCAACTTCCTGGATTCTGGGATGGCCACTCGACGCTCGACGCTCGGGATCAGCTTGATCTTGTCCTAAGTTCCGCTGTTAAATAATTCTTCAACAGCAGATGCAATGCAGCAAAAGGAACATTGCACCACTTGAATTGATCCGACACTCAAGATCCGCTGCAGTGAGCGATGCGGAACAAAACTCACTGGCCAGGTGAGCGAGATGAGATGTGAAGCTGTACTGATTAGCATGGTGTGCTTCATCAACGAGCGTGCTTTCGGGGCACTAGTGAAGACTCGAGGAGGATACACACATGACCCCGCTCCTCTTACTAGCAGATCATCCAACCCTCGCATGCAGCTATCACAACTCTTGAGCTACTATAGGAGCTGTCTTACAAGATATGTATGATCGCACCTCACAATTCAACCTCGCCAACCCAACTGGTAGAGATCTCACCAAATCTTGTTGAGACTTGACATCAACTGCGAACACCACTGGCTCTAGCTTGGCGCTTTCGCAGTGTCTATCAGGTCTACTACCTACTTACATTTAGGCCTCGAGGGGCCAGAAGCCTAAAGAAGCTAGAAAAGTGGAATAAATTGCGATAATCGAAGAAGAGAGAAAACAGGGTGGATTCACATAGAAAACAAGGTGAATTCATGCACAGTTAATCCAAGAAAGCTTGCGAATTTAACCTTTCTTTGTGCTTTCCCCGGGAGAAGAATCTTATTAGAGCATCCGCCGGTGACTAATTCCGCGAGAGATAAGACCATCTCCACCTCTCCACCGGCAGTGTGTAGACCGGTGTCTACATTCCGAGTTCGCGGGACTGCGCAGCAGCTTTAGCGTGTCGCCCAAGTGACGTGAACGGCCGTACCCGAATCCCCCGGAGTGAACTTGATGTGATCACGCAGGTGACCACAAAAAAAAAGGAAGAACGAATACAATAATGGAAATAGATCCAACCTTGATTCGGATTCTTTATCGACGACGGCAGCTTATAGCACGCGCAAACGTCAGGAGAAATTCAGTAATTGAAGGCACGGTCTTATTCCTAGCTGGAAACAAATAAAATGATCAAGATGTGTCGCATGGTGGATCCAAAAAAGGAAAAATGCCAAGTTGTGCCCGGGACTATGAAGGGGCCTATCAACGCCTTTTGGTCCATTACTTTTGGGATTGGCCACTTTACAATGAAGTGATATTTACACAATGTTTTCAAATGGTGCCACCACTATTTATGAAGATTGTTGAAGCAGTTTAGGGCTTTGATGAATACTTCACTAAGTGTTTGGATACTGTAGGTAAATGGGGAGTAAATGCCATCATCATCACAGCAGCACTCCAGATGCTTTCCAGCAGCTCTTCCATTAATTTTAATGCAAAATACCTTCAGTTACCTCAACCTCCCTAGAATCAATGGATAAATTTGGCATAGAAATTGTCCAGATTTATGCTTCCAAGTATCTCTGACACCCCACATGAACAGACAATTTGGTGAGGCTTCTTACTGTAGATGCAAATAGAGGATTCCCTGGCATGCTGGGATCACTTGACTGCATGCATTGGAAGTGAAGGCACTTCCTGTGAGGTTGGGCTCCGAAATTCCAGGGAAGAGAACAAGTAACTTTTATTTTTCCAGATTTTTTTTTGGTTGTCTTTAGATTGAGTATTGTGAATACCAGGCTCTCATAACAACATCAATGTTTTGGCCACCTCTCCACTCTTCAAGAATTGACTGAATGGAGAAGTGCCAAAAGTTGACTACACAACTAATAATCACAGATACCATCAGGGCCACTTTGTCAGCTGGCTACAGTTTTAGAGCCAACTAAAAAATAAAATGATAAATAAATTACCATGAAAAATCTAGGTATGAAATAAAAATATCCAAAAATAAATTTCTCAAAGTTCCCCAATTAATAGATTAATGTTGTGTGACTTTTGATTAATTGGTGGCCACTTTTGACGCTCAGAAACCCCTTTTGGAGGTCCTCTGCCGCGCCAAATCTCATATAAAACATTAATGTAATGCATAACCATTAAATATAATTAAATATTAACATATACAAACATAAAAGTGGTTTGGGGACGAATTAAAACATGAATACAGAAGATCCCAA